>NMUG010001955.1:0-16779 GCA_002855965.1 Monotropa hypopitys | reverse complement strand
GGTAAGAGTACTTGGATAAGAAGGATTGGATTTATGGACTTGCCACAATAACACCACAAGGAAAGTTATTACATTCAACAATCTCTCTCCACACACAAGTCTGACCACTGTGAATCCACCAACACATGCTAGGACGAAACAGATACGAAATAGATACTTCGATACATTACGGGTAAGGATAAACAATTTATGACTAACGTGTCTAGAACCAAGACGGAATGGAAATTTAGTAACTACTAAGACCACTAACCAATGGGACAAACCATAACACCAATAAGGATAACTACAAGACTATCGTAACACGATTAACTACTTGACCCAACAAACAATTCTAACTCTCAAACCTCATCCATAATCCACATATCAGCTCAAGTGCTCATAGATAGACGCACGAACAATCGTACAAACCACCAAAATTTACTACACACTGGACATTTTTCTACTAACAAACTTTGAATAGACTCCAATTCTCACATAACCAAACCCGCACACATACCTAGTGTGGTACCAGAACGACTTGTGGAAGCTTGTTTTGAGATGCGCTGACCAGTCGCCTTCTCAAATTAATCCTTCATAGTCATTCCTACACCACATGACACATACTACTCACACACCCAGTCATGTCAAACATCACCATGTACTAAGTTGGTGTAGTCAACCCAAAGGGACACACACTCTACCCAAAACTCTCAACACAGCTGTACAACACGAATAATATTTCACCTTACTAACCAACCAATCCACAACATCAACACTCACCAGCCCATAGACCGACAATATCACCTACTCTCGCAACTAAAATACCAACAGGAGACACTCTCCCCACCTCATAGGTGCTCAAATAGTCGAGGAATAAGATGACAAGAGAGGGATGATAGCGATTCAGATTCATAGAAAGACATCACGAGAAAAGAATGTCCACAGGGATTAGTGCGCATAAGCGAAACGATAATGCGATTGGAAGATGGGGAAAATCCATAGGATCCCACCACATTCTCCCATAAAAAAGAATGGTAAGAACACAAAGGAGTAGATAGAGCACATCACATAAGATAAAGACCACACTATAGTCTATCAGGATACCGCAAGCTCCGGTACTCCCATGAATCATTAGAAAAGATACTACAAAAGGAAAGAACTACATCAAGATTCTGGTAGGAAGAAATCAAGAATCTTTCAAAGCAATGGGCTTCTCCCATTGTTGCCATCCAAAGTCAACATGACACGAGGAGGTCGAGAATGTGCTATATGATGATAAGGGCTAGTCAACTCACATATCACCCAGAAATCAAGTTTCCTAACACCAAGTTAGATAAGGCACGAATGCACACCATCAACATTCTAAACAAGGATTGATAGAAGCCGCCATTCACTTGCCCAAACTCACAAGGATGGGAGAGACGAGAAACAACGGAAGACTGTCTTCCAGTAGCCAATCCAAACCTCTAAGGATACGATAAGGTAGGCCTACTAAGAGTAGCATGCGATCAATGGCAACCAGTGACCGACATGGTCAAGAATAGGAATAAAACAAACCAACTTCACCATGAAGCATAATCCCACAACCATATGCTAAAGCCAAGGAATAGCCACTAACTCCAAGTTCTAATCATGACCTCAAACTCAATGTTTAAATTACATCTTTTCCTCAGACGATCTCCTAAGAGACTCTCATGTACAGCAATGTGTCAATTCCTCAACGTCCTTTAACCAAATGTTCACCTTTCAAACTAACTGGGCTAAACCTCGATCACCAAATACAAACAAACCGAAACAGGCATCCATACTCTGGACCAATGATTCCAACCACTGCTCACCTCCAAATCTCTAAGTCACCAAGTGACATCGATCTTAACTTTATCGAAACCTCAAACAATCGCTAAACCTCACCAATCATTTCATCAAACTATCACATCCAGATCTTTCCCTTCTTGTGCTTATTCATCACTTTCACGGAGAAGGTTTTGGTCCTATAAACCTCACACCAGAACCTAAGGAGAGAAAAGGAAACAAGGTCCCAATTCCATAACCCAAAAGGACTTACTTACCAAGAAGACATAACACCGATATAGCACACAGGTGATTAAGACACAAGTCTAAGCTCCCAAGTCATCCAACAAACCCAACTTCCAGCAATGGACTAGCACAACTCACACTTTTCACCATGATGATCTCAATTACCTCAAGTTACTAACTCATCTCTTTCCTCTGTGTTTCCTAGCCAAAGAACTTCTACCGTCACTAAGCATTACATTCATCACTATCCTCAAGCATATCAACCATCCTCATTCATTTCGACTACATTCCTATAAAATTTCTCAATTCCAAATGAACTAACAAAGGGGGTAAGCCATAAAGGCATTCTAAAAGAATCCTCAAACAAATCCAAACCATGATCCAATAATAGGGGTGCCACTCGAATATGGTTAGGGCACCTCTATCATCCAACATAACTCAGTCACCTTTCAACGTACTAACTAACTTAGTACTAAAATCACCAGAGAAATCTACTAGCTGGAATACCACCTAAGCCTAAATCTAGTCACGACTTGGACTAACTACGCCAATTCACCCTTCAGTCCAAAGAATACCACTCCCACTAGGCTATCCAATGCTATTACACCTAGCCTTTATCACAAATCTCAATTCCACTAGAAGGGACCACTCCAAGGCCAATGGCTAGATATGAGGAAGAACACATTCGAAGAGGTATAATCAACCCCAAGGATAATAATTTCTAACAAGACTATTGAGTGATCCATATCCTGAAAGGATTTGGCAAGGATCAAGCCTCAACTGCGAGGAGACAACCAACTCCTACATCACAAACAACGACACCAAGAGGTCGACATCACGAGATGTGACACTATTCTACAAGGAGTGTCAATCAAAGGACTCGTCAAGATTATAAGGAAGATTCAAGGGTTTAATCATAAGACAGTGTAATGAACCATTGTCCTCAATAGATGAGGGCAAGGAAGGATGTCAGATCATCCAACGACTACAAAATCCACTCCTCATTATCGAGGTAAAGATTTGGACAACCACCACAACAACAAGGATGGAATCCAATGCTCGAAAGGGACAACGATGAGATCAACTCTAAGAGGATCAATAGGAGGATTGAATATCCTAAGTTGATCTATCAACAAGAAAGGTCCCCAAATCATTGTTAAGTTAAGTTGTAAAAAAAATTATAATTGTCAGAGATCCCATGCAATACATACACACACTTAATGCACACACATGCTATGCAACACAAGGCAATGCAACTCATTGAGACTAAATATCTCGCCAAAGTCCCTAAGTTTTCGAAACTAAGGCTCTGATACCAATTGTAACGGTTCAGAATTTCCAAACCATTTTTTTAAAATATACAATTATAAAAAAGTGCGTAAATAAAGTATCTACCATCTATATTAACCCATAATTACATGAAGGATGAAGGATATACAAAAGCACAATCACAGGCAATGAAATGAATTATGATTACAATCCTTTACAAATTTACAACTGAAATGAAGAAATAAAAGTACAAAAGATGATAAGGAAAAACAACCTATCATCTACTATAAGAGCAAGCCCCAATGCCCAGCGAGGAGTCCAGAGTGTGCAACTCCAATCCAAGGAAAGCCAAGTACCTAAAAATAGAGGGTTAGGCAACATCCTAGTAGAGAAGTCTATAACCAAATATCTATAAAATTGGGGTGCATGTGTGCTAGGGCAATGAATGTAAAATATGCATGCATAGGGATCTCTTTCTATTTTCCAAAACATTTGACTCAAACTATAGTTCTATTATTCAAGACCAAAGTGTGATAATTTACTAAAATGCTCAACTTTGACAAGTCAAAGGAGATAAAATAAGTGATTTTCCAAATCTTTTCAAAATTGCTCAACTTGACAAATCAAGGAGATAATTTCATAAATCACCATGCCCTGCGTATTGACGAAAACATTGAAGTACCTGGTGTATCAGTATCAATATCAATAGAGTTATTAGGTTTCGGCTATTTCCACGCTAGAAGCTCGATAGCTAAACAAACATATAAATTCCCCGTCTTACAGGACCCATCAAGAGGGCCCAGTCAAACCCCTATTGTGCAATGTCGTGAGTGCAAAACAGTCACTCAGGGCTCAAAATCCTGGGGAATGAAATTCCCATATAATATAGCCAACCTAGATAAGCTTTCATGTTTTTAAGGCCAATCATGTGCTCAATTCATTGTTATTCATAATTCGACTAGATTAGGGAAAACACCTCCTAATCTTACAATTTGACCCAAAACATGAGTTTTCAAATTACCTTTCCAAACATAATTTTCTAAGGTGTCAAAACACCTCCTAGATCCAATCATCACAACATTAACGTTTAAAATCAACAAATCCCCAATTATTCAAAATCTCAAAATCTACGATTTTCATAAAAATTGGGAGTATTCCAAAATGACCAAGGGATCTAGAAATTAAACTTGTAGGGAACCAAATGAGAAACGATTGAACTCATACACTCGATAAATTGAAGGGTATTTACAACTCACAAAGTTGAATTCGTGAAAACACCATATTTCTTAGAAAATAGAAAGGGGGAAGTGAGAAGACCAAAGATAGAAACACAAAGTATAGAAGACTCTACCTTTCGAAGTGAACCGCGAACAAACCCTAGATGAGGGTTCTTGACACCACCACGATCCAAGTACACCAACGGATAGCCCTTGATCTCCTTTCCAATGTTAGTGAAGATGATTTATTCAAAAGCCCATTCAATCTCTAGGAAATGAAGAGAGAAGGGTGAGAGAATGCACTTGGAGGAGAGAGAGAGAGAGAGAGAGCAAGACGGTAGAGAGAGAGAAAGAGATGTTCTGAGTGAGAAAAGAATGAAGGTTTATGTTCAGGAGGAGTATTTATATCGCGAGCAAAAGTACTAAAACACCCTTCATTAAAAACCTGAACAAGAGAAAATTTAACTCTTGTACTACCGGTAATACGGAGCTTTATTACCGGTAATTAGGGCCTCTGGATTTCTCCCAACTTTAGCATTACCCCAACCTTCCTTCGCATTACTAGGAATAGGGCCTCGCATTATCGGTAATGCGGGCCTCTGTTTTCCGTGCTCTCTTCTCCTCCTCCTCTTCTCCCGCAACCTCTCTTCTGCTTCTCCTCTTCTTTCGGTAATCCAAGGGTTCTCCCCCTTCCTTCTCCTTTCCCGCAACCTTCTTACGGTAATTAGGCTCCCCATTCCTCTTCTCCCACAATCGTGGTCTCCCCTTTCTCCTTTCCCGGTAGATCAGGGTTCCTCCCCCTGTCTCCTCATTCGTTTTCTGGAAGAGGGATTTCCCCCCTCTTCCTTTTTCCGATAAAGGAGTCCTTCTCCTCTCTGTATTTTTGAAAGACCATGCTTTGGTCTTTCCTTTTTACGGAGATTTCCAAGGCCAAGCGATGTCAACCCCAGCCCAGCCAACACTGCCTACAACCAAAGACTTTATGTCAAACAACTCACCCAAACTTTCGATGCCAACTTGGCTCCTAAAACTTCCAACTCATATTTCTCGAATTCTAAGCCTCGGGAAGGCCCAAATCTCAATAAATCCGAATTTTAATCCATGAGATATATGGAAGAATCCTTAAATTATCCATAATGAATGCGAAAAAGGAATATAAATTCCTGAACCGCTATAATTTCCTCGCAAAATTCCTTAACCGGTATACCGGCCGGCATGCCAGACGGTATACTGGTCGTTATACTGGCTTGTGTTAATTTTGACCAGTAGGTCTGCCTTGGCAAAGTTTTGAGAATTTGGGCTAACCGGCATGCCGGCCGGCATGCCGGGCGATATACCACAAGGTATACCGGTCCTTGTAATATTTGGGCAGTAGGTTTTGGCCTTCGCAAACTTAGGAAATTTGTGCTAACCGGCATGCCGTCCAGCATGTCGGGCGGTGTACTGGTACCATACCGGTGCTCGTACCAGTCAACTTGGATTGTGGGGTTTTGTTTGGTGACTTGAGGTAAACATCCTTGTGATTTTATTGACAATGTTTGAAGGATTTTAGTATACCTTTGAGAGTGTCTTGGGTTTGTAAGGTTAGGCATTCATGCCTTAGACTTTTAAAATTTATGCTTGACATCGGGAGTTGTAAGTACTTGGGTTTGGTCCTTGGGTCTAGGTTCATTTTAATGTTTGATTCCCTTATAAATAATTCTAGTGTATTATGTGGGTTCTAATCCATTTGAGTTCATATCAGGTGAACACCTATTCTTCCAAGGCTTGTAGACAAGATTACTTTACACTTTGTCGGTATTCGGTGAGTTTGTGTTAGATATGGGTATCATGTATTCATATGCGAACCTATGTATGTGGTTAAGTAGGATTCCTTTAATTAAATATGTGAATCCTTATTTATGGCAAGCATGTTAAGTAATCGAAAGGCAATGAACACTATTGATGTATGTAGTTGAATATTATGCATGAAATGAATTAAGAAAAGGATAATCAGAGTAGCGTAGTGGAAGCGTGATAGACCCATTGTAGTGTTACTTTTCTATTATGGCACTTGTATGTGTGTTATGCTACTTGATAGTTGTTGTTGGAAAAGTATGGATTTATAGAGCCTTGGTAATCTAAGGAGAAATTATAATTGGGACTGTATTGTTTATATGAGTCTGTGTGAATGAGAATGTGATACTCTCCTATCTATATTATGGATAAAATGTATGCCATACGTGTAATGTGCCAAGGTGGACAGTATGGGCAGAATAGGTTATAATACTTATAAGGTGGCCAGTGTGGACAGTTCGACAATTTTGCCAATAGGCATGTGTAGCCTAAGGTGGCCAGTGTTGGCAGTTTAGCATAGGATCCAAGAGGCTTGTATATAGCTTAAGGTGGCCAGTGTGGGTAGAAATAATAATGAACAACAAATATAGCCAATTGAGCTGGCCTTCAGGCAAGTGAAAATATGTGAACCATGTGTGTAAAATATTAATGAACAACAAATATAGCCAATTGGGCTGGTCTTTGGGCATGTGAAAACAATGGTATCATTGGGGCGTGTGTGTGTTCACCCTAGAATTGTAAAATGGGATTACTCCTTTATAGGAATGTAAGTGATAGGGAATGTAAAGTAAACTTATGTGTTATCACAATGGATTATGCATTGCTTAAGTATAGTATTGAAATATCTTGTTAGTGAAAGAATATAACAAGTAATAATCATTCTTATTGGAAGAAGTGCATGTTAATAACCAATGGCCCTATGTGAATGTGGCTTGTGGAGTTGATAAAAGGAACGCCCCTTGGGAAATAAGAAGTGATCATGTTTAAAATGGTCAAATATATTAATGGGTTTCATATGAACCTTTAGAAGTTAATGAGTAGTTGTAGAGGGCATTTCACACCCTACTTACATGGTCTATTGTACAGACACACTTACGTTGTATACGTTGAGATAGCATGGACAGTCCCTTGGAGTTGTCCCCCTCCTTGGGCATAGAGTAGTAAGAATGTAAACGTAATAATTATTGTTTAACTATCACTGAAATTGGAAAATGGGTAAAACATGTGAAATTATTAATTAAAGCTTATGTTAACTTTCGTTGTGCTTTTAATTCAAGTTATCTTATTTTATTAATTAATATCTTGTCAGTCATATGTTTAGATATCATATCTAACAAACTCTGAATTTCCTTGCTTGTTTGTTTTTCTTTTCTTTTGGCTTGGAAATCTAAGTTGTGGAGGCTTTGAGGTTCGGTCCACTATAGTCAGCTTGGAGCACCTTTTGTGAGGCCCCGACCCGATAATTAATGCCCAAAATATGTTTATTTATTTAAAATATAAATTATGAAATTTTTAAGGATTTTCAGAATTTATTTAGAAGATCCCCACTGTCCAGACCAATATTCCCCGAACTGTGCTCAGCTCGGCCATCCACTTGGAAGACCAGGAGCTCAATCCTCCGGACTCAGGTAATTTCTTAATCCTACGGTCATGATTTAATTGATCCAGCATAACCTAATCAAAGTCCTGTCACCTCATTGTTGTTCGGCAAGCCCATCGGAGGACTTTTCCGCACTGATCTCAGCTCAATAGCCTTCCTCTGGCTCTGCCGAAGCAACCTAAGCCTTAGTACTCAACTCGGCAAATGTTCACTATCCGACACTTAACCAAACCAGTCCAGACTACCCATTGAACCATCAAATTGAGCTCATTTCAGCTCGGCATGTATGCCCGGACCCTTGTTAGGCATCCCTGACTCATTTCCAGAATATTGCCGACCTCCCACTTGCCGGAGCACTTGTGCTCGGTAGAGGGACCATCCGTTCTTTTAGAACCGAAGCTCTCTGAGCTCGGCTACTTATACAATTGCTTGTACAATTAGTTCTAAACCTTTGTGATCATCATACTAACTATTTTGACCACTTAAAATAACAGAAGCATTATTTCTTGCACTACCAAGCCCAACAGAAAGCCTTCGGCAGAACTGCCAATCCCACAGAGTAGTTGCTGGACCAAAGCTGTTTGGCACTAAGGTGCCAGTGTTTGGCACTCTCTAATATGAATAACTAGTAGGCTCTCTGGCCATTTATGTTGACCAGTGACCTTAGACAAGCTCGGCCAGGAGTAGTCCGACAAAGTTTGGTCTGACAGCTCAGCTCGGCAAAAACCTTAGCAGTTTGGCAAAAGATTAAGAATGATCTATCGTGTTATTTATGGCACATTTGTGGCGATTTTAAAGAAATTCAGGAAGAAACCATACCAAGAAAGGTGAATCTCTACATGCCTTACTTTACTCCTACTTTCTATACTTGTTCACTCCATTATACAAGTATTGTTATGGCTATTGAGCCCAACTCTTAATATGTTAATGCCCTTGCAAAAAAAGAAAGAGAAGAGCATGTGAAACACACTTTTATGCATGGACAAACAATGTGGTAAAATAATTTATATGATTATTGGCACGGACATGACGTGACCACGGAATATCGTCATAAACGGTTGCGCCCAGTACTAGGGCGGATTCAGATACCATGCAGATAGGGATAAGTTATAAGGGCGGGACCAAACTAGATAGTCATTCGGATGATATCATGCTACTATGCATTATGCAGGTAGCTCCCCCAAGTTCTGGTACCGTGAAGGCTATAATTGATTGGCTTGATAGACTGGTGGACAGTCCGATACCATGGGACGAGTGCCTAAGCAATCAATATGCACTTGTTGCAGGATCATGCATGAAAGATGCCGAAAATCTGATATGACCTGGAGGGTCAATGATAATACACTTCGAGGCTATTGAGCCACCAGTACTATGATTTGCTAAACTGGTTTGTTTTCCAGGAATAATTGGTTGTCCATGAAACTAGTAAATTTGGCATGTATTGTATTCACTCTAGCTTTATAGCTTATGCATTTTTTTAAAACCCTTTTCAGGATTTGAAGAGCAGCTTTAAGAGCATTGGCTAGCATTTGGGATTTTTGTTGTACCCTGTATCAGTCCCGTTGAGACTTTTGATATAATTCCGAATTATAATGAAATGTGAGTATTAGTGATGCAATCTCTTGGTATTTTCACGCTTTCCACTTTTATTTCAATCTAAAATTGTTTTATGAATCCCTAAACTCTTTAAATAGAGCCTTTCGCGAGCTCGTTCATTGGACGGTCATGGATCATGTGTGATTGGGTCGTGACAACAGTGGTATTAGAGCATGAGTTTTCGGATTTCGAACAAACCTACAGTTAAGAATCGAGGCACTCACTAGTCGCATCTAGAAATATCTGTTAATCCTTGGAGATATTTTATTTTGATATATATATATGCATATGCCTTAGTCATGTCTAGTAGCAGCAGTGGATATTCCAGCAATCACTCTGAGGATCACTGTGAGGTGGCACCACCCTCGGTGGTACATGAAGAAGAGGAAGTTATAAAGGTGGATGAGGGTATCCGAGAGCAAGCTCTCTCCGATTCGGTGACTATTACTTCGGATCTTGTTGCCCGAGTTGCAGTCAGATTCGAGGACGAATCAGAGCAGGAGATCCGATCTATGATCAATTACTATCTGCGACTTTTGGAACATGCTTGTGAGGTGGCTAGAGCATCTGTCCAGCACTGGGAGTTTGACTATCTCATGGAAGGAGCAAGGAACCGTGTGCTATATGGCAACAACGATAAAGTTCATCCGGAGAATGAAGAGGTGGCCGAAGAAGAAAAGGATCCTATGGAGTGGCAAAATCAAGGATGGGACCTTGATCTAGAGGATGATCTCGAGAATGACCCAATCGAGGCCGAGGATGATATTGACGTAGATCGTGAGGAATGGGTTTACCCACCGTACGATTGGCCTAGTGACTCCGATGAGGAGTAGTCTTTTATGTACCCCTTTGTTTATCCGGGATATTTTGTCGTGTGACCAGACACACACTAGCTCGCATATTTTTTTAGAACCTGATCTATGGTAATGTCATATTCTGAATCCTATCTATTTTCTAGAAGAATGGTGAACACTCACACTAACGGTCAAGGAAGTGGTCAAAGGAACGACGAAATAGCAGAGCTTCGCGATATAGTTAGGATGTTGGCTGGAACCATCCAGACACAATAAGAAATGATCCATCAATATTTCCAACAACCGGGACTAGTGAATGAGCCACCACCCAACAAGGAAGGGGAAGCTCTAGTCAACCCGATCGAAAAAGCTGCAAGCTTGGCAGCTGTGAAGGAAATTCCGAAGCTGAAACCTCCCACTTTCCAAGGAGAAATGAACCCGGTCAAGGCTAACAAATGGATTGCTGCATTAGAGAATAACTTCTAACTACTGCGATGCTCAGACCAATAGAAGTTTGAGACCGGATCTTACCTTCTCGAAGGAGAAGAAAATAGGTGATGGAATCTGAAAAGCACCATGGAACCAGAAATGAGTTGGGAAAGATTCCTTGAAATCTTTTGCAAAAAGTTTATGCCAAGGGCGATGCAGATGGCGAAACGAATGGAGTTTGATCACCTCAAGCAGCGAGGAATCATGACAGTAGCCGCTTAAAAAACTGAATTCACGAACCTTGCAGCTTATGATCCATACTTGGTGGCATCAGAAGATATGAAAGTGCGACATTTTGAAGATGGGTTGAAACAAGAAATACGAAAGGTTGTATAACCTCTTCAGCTATCGACCTACACGGATGTCTTAGATTGAGCATTATTGGTAGATCAAGATGTAGAGGACACGAGACGTTACCAAGAGAGGAAGAGGCAGAATCTGAAACCTTGGTCCATAGAAGAGGGTGAACTTTGGAGGAGGCAAGAGAGACGACCAACGAAGAACGGGTAACCAAGGTGGGGGAAACAGAACACCCATAGTGTACTTTGGTTGTGGTCAAGAGGGACATTATAAGAAAGACTGTCTGAGGCCAGCAACAGAAGCCAATATCGTGCCAGTGGGAGCTCCCATGATCAACCCTCAAGATAATTGGAACCAAAGGCAAGGGAGAGCTTTTGCATTAGTCCCTGGAGACCCCAGAAATGACGAAGCTGTCATGGCAGATAGAATTATTGTCTGTGGAATTTCCACATATGCATTATTAGATTCGGGTTCTACTTATTCTTTCATCTCGAAATCGCACTCTCAGAAAATCGATAAAAGTCTTGAACCATTGGAATACGACTTGCTTGTGTCCCAACCCATGAGCAAGAGAGTCACATGTTCGCTTGTCTATAAAGGTTGCGAGGTCTCCATGAATGGAGCGCGTACACTAATAGATTTTATTCCCCTAGCCATGTCACATTTTGACACTATCATTGGAATGGATTGGTTTTTCCGATCCAAAACCAAGATAGATTGTGCGGAAAAGTGTATAATTTTTCTAGGACTTGAAGAAGAAGAAGAAGACAAGCTTAAAGGACAAGGAATCACTTCACCCCATGTTTCGTATCTATGGCGCACGCGCGATGACTCTTGCAGAAAGGATGCCGAAGATATCTTTGCAGTATATTATCAACAACGCCGAGTGATCATCCATTGTTCGATATCCCAGTAGTTCGTGACTTTCCCGAAGTATTCCCTGAGGAGCTGCCAGGAATGCCTGTTGATCGAGAAGTGGAGTTCAATATCGAGACTATCCCTGGAATGCAACCAACTTCCAAAGCACCGTATCGGATGGCACTCGCAGAATTGAAGGAACTAAAGGCGCAACTTCAAGAATTGGTTGATAAAGAATTTTTTCGACCTATCTCATCACCATGGGGAGCACTCGTATTGCTTTTAAAGAACAAGAACAGAACGATGCGACTCTGTATCGACTACTGGGAGCTGAATAAAGTCACCATCAAGAACAAATATCCATTGCCGCGAATCAATGACCTGTTTGACTAACTACAAAGAGCCAAAGTATTCTCAAAGATTGATCTTCACTCAAGATATCATCAACTTAAAGTCAAGACAGAAGATGTGGAGAAGACAATGTTTCGCACGAGGTATAGGCACTTCGAATTTCTAGTTATGCCGGCGTGACCAATATCGATCTTGACGACTTTGTGATCGTGTTCATCGATGACATTCTCATCTACTCTAAGAACGAACAGCAATATGCAACCCACATATCGATTGTTTTGCAGATTTTGAAGGAGAGGAAGCTTTATGCCAAATTCAGCAAATGTGAGTTCTGGCTCACGAAGATTCAATTTCTTGGTCACGTCATCGATAAACGCGGAATTTTTGTAGATCCTTAGAAGATAGGAGCGATTCAAGAATGGCCAAAACCAACCTTAGTGACGGAAGTTCGTAGTTTTCTCGGACTCGCAGGCTATTATCGATGATTCATCAAGGATTTCTCAAAGATTGCAACCCCAATGACGGAGCTAATAAAGAAGGGAGAGCCATTTGATTGAATGGAAAGAAGAGAAGAATGTTTCCAAGAACTAAAGAAACTGTGCACGACAACACCTGTTCTCATACTACCCCAGGAAGGAGAAAACTTTGAAGTATATAGCGACACTTCTCTAAGAGGACTTGGATGTGTTCTAATGCATCAAGGTCAAGTCATCACTTACGCCTCTCGACAACTGAAGCCTCACGAGAAGAATTATCCAACTCATGACTTGGAACTTGCTGCAATGGTTTTCGCTTTGAAAATTTGGCACCACTATCTCTACGGAGTCACTTGTAACCTGTTCACCGACCATCAAAGTTTGAAGTATCTCTTTACTTAGAAGGAGCTGAATCTAAGACAATGAAGATGGCTGGAGTTAATGAAGGACTACGATCTCAATATCTAGTACCATCCTGGGAAAGCCAACAAGTTGTAGATGCTTTAAACAGGAAGGGAAAGAGGGAGCTTGCTCATTTACAACATGGACACCTCAACTCCATTATTGCAGAACTCACCATTCTGGAAGAAATCAAGTCAAAGCAAGTAATCAACCCAAAGCTTGTAAAGATCGGCAAAAGTATTGGAAGCAACCCAGAAAGCAACTTCACCCTAGCATATGGAATCTTCAGATTTTAGAACCGACTATGCATACCTAGCAACGAGGAAATCAAGCATAAGATCATGGACGATGGCCACCAATTGAAGTTCAAAATCCACCCCTGCCAAGCAAAGATGTATCAAGATTTGAAGAAGTCTTATTAGTGGATTGGAATGAAGCCAACTACGTTAACCGATGCTTGCAGTGTCAGCAGATCAAAGCTATTCGTCAGAAACTAGCCGGATTGTTACAGCCCCTACCAATTCCAAAGTGGAAATGGTAAAGCATTACCATGGACTATGTTATAGGGTTGCCTTTTTCAAACAAAGGCAACAATGCGATATGGGTCATAGTAGTTCGTTTGACCAAATTTTCTCACTTCATCGCAATCAAGAACACCTATTCTATGGACCGGATGGCAACCACCTACCTATGCAAAATAGTTCGACTTTATGGTATGTCTGTATCTATCACATCAAATAGAGGTCCACGATTCGTATCCAGGTTTTGGAAATCACTACAGAAAGCAATAAGAACAATGCTCAATTTCAGCACAACTTTTCATCCCCAGACGAACGGACAATTAGAAATGACTATTCATACGCTAGAGGACCTGTTACGAGCTTGCATGCTAGATTTTCAAGGAAGTTAGGAAGAGCACCTACCACTAGCAGAATTTTCCTACAACAACAGCTATCAGGCAAGGAATGTCACCATTCGAGGCACTATACGAAAGTAGGTGTAGGACTCCACCATGCTGGAAAGAAGTTGAAAATGCAGAGCTAATCGGACCATAAATTGTACAGGAATCCACAGAGAAGATCAAGGTGATTCAAGATCGATTGAAAGTTGCCCAGGATCATTAGAAGAGTTATGCAGATATTCATCGAAGGGAGCTGGAATTTCAGAAAGATGATAAGGTATTTCTGAAAGTATCGCCAATGAAGTGTGTCGTCAGATTTGGAAAGAGAGGGAAGTTAAATCCTCGATTTGTTGGCCCATTCGAGATTCTTGAAAGGATCGGTCCACTTGCCTACCGATTAGCCCTAACATTAGAGTTGGCCAATGTGCACGATGTTTTTCATATATCCATGCTTCGAAAATATATAGCAGATCTAGCCCACGTTCTAAGTCAACCAACAATCGAGATTGAGAAAGATCTATCCTACGAGGAACATCATATAAAGATCCTTGATCGATAAGAAAAGAAGCTCTGGAACAAAGTCATTCATTTAGTTAAAGTTTGGTGGGAGAACCAATCGGAAAATAAGGCCACATGGGAGAAGGAGGATGACATGTGCCGGAAGTACCCAAAATTATTTGAGTAAGGTAATATTATTTCCATAAGTTCTTATCGATGCATTATTTTAAGTTTGGGGGCAAACTTTCTTAAAGGAGGGGAGGATGTGAGATCCCGTCCTAGAAAATAAGGCTTTTATTAATAATGATAAAATATACTATTTTGGAGATGATTTGGGAATTGAATTGAAATCAATTTGGGCTTATTTTGGAGTTAAAGGATTAAAAATCAGCAAAGATTGATCATTTCAGGGCTAAACCACAAGAAATATAAGACAGAGGACCCAATTGAAGTCCGACCAGAAGCCAATGGATCGGATCAAGTCAGTTCGGGTCCGGTGGATTGCCCAACCCAGATCTAGCCAAATATTTATGTGACAACAGCTCTACCGAGCTATAGAGTCAGGTCCCATCGGGACTGATAGACAGCCTAACTGATAAGACAACACAGTCCTAGGTTCTTTCTACCTCTACGCATAGGTCTGCCATGACCAGAGCAGTTTGATCAGCAGACCTGACCCGGATTAGACGTGTCAGACTAATAGAGTACATGTACCTCCTGTAGTATGGTAGTTCGACAGAACTAAGGAAATGTCAATCCGCTTCATTAAATGTCACCCAACCTCCGAATTGCTATAAATACACCCCATTCTTAGCATTCAAGTTCACACCAACTCTTTCTCATACATTCAAAGCTTCTAGTGAGAGAAAACCATCCCTTTGGAAAAGTCTGTGTGTTCGGCAGACCTCAGCTAAGCCTTCAGAACACTTCTCCGACCAACCTTAGCTTCTCAATAACCTTCTAAACTCTCCGAACCACTTCACTTCCAAACCAGAATATCCCCACTGTCCGGACCAGCATTCCTCGAATACTGCTCAGCTCGGCCATCCACTTGGAAGACCAAGAGCTCAATCCTCTAGACTCATGTAACTTATTAATCCTCCGGTCATGATTTAATTGATCCGACATAACCTAATGAAAGTCATGTCGCCTCATTGTTGTTCGGCAAGTCCACCAAAGGACTTTGCAGCACTGATCTCAGACCGGTAGCCTTCCTTTGGCTCTACCGAAGCAACCTAAGCACTAGTACTCAGCTTGGAAAATGTTCATTGTCCGGCACTTGTCCAAACCAGTCCGGACTACCCATTGAACCGTCCGGTTGAGCTCATTTCAGTTTGGCATGTATGCCCGGACCCTTGTTAGGCATCCCTGACTCATTTCTAGAAAATTGCTGACCTCCCACTTGCCGGAGCACTTGTGCTCGGTAGAGGGACTGTCCGTTCTTTTAGAACCGAAGCTCTCTGAGCTCGGCTACTTATCCAATTGCTCAGAAAATTAGTCCTAAACCTTTGCGATCATCATACTAACCATTTCGACAACTTAAAATAACTGAAGCATTGTTCCCCACACTGCCAAGCCCAATAGAAGGCCTTCGGCAGAACTGCCAGTCCGACAGAGTAGTTCCTGGACCAAAGCTGTTCGGCACTAAGGTGCCAGTGTTCGGCACTCTCTAATATGAATATCCAGTAGGCTCTCTGGCCATTTATGTTGACCAGTGACCTTAGAAGAGCTCGACCAGTTCGGTCAGGAGCAGTCCGACCAAGTTTGGTCCGGCAGCTCAGCTCGGAAAAAACCTTAGTAGTTTGGCAAAATCTTAAGAATGATCTATCGTATTATTTATGGAAGATTTGTGGTGATTAGAAAGAAATTCAGGAAGAAACCATACCAAGAAATGTGAATCTCTACATGCCTTACTTTAATCGTACTTTTGATACTTTCTCACTCCATTCTACAAGTATTGTTATGGCTATTGAGCCCAACTCTTAATATGTTAATGCCCTTGCAAAAAAAGAAAAAGAAAAGAGAAGAGCATGTGAAACACACTTTTATGCGTGGACAAATAATGTGGTAAAATAATTTATATGCCACTATGCATTATGCAGGTAGCTCCCCCAAGTTCTGGTACCGTGAAGGCTATAATTGATTGGCTTGATAGACTGGTGGACAGTCCGATACT
>NMUG010001954.1:0-16781 GCA_002855965.1 Monotropa hypopitys | reverse complement strand
GATCATTACCCGAAGGACCCGCGGCACCCTCCGGACTTTCAGTCACCACACCCATCATCTCTATCCCTCATTGGTTCTTCCCTTCTTTTGTACGATTTTTGGCCTTTTCCAGTCATAAATCTCCTCAGACACCCCTTCTAGATCAATTCTTCAATTTGATTTTTTAAATTGAATCAATCATTTGTGGTATAGCCGTGATCATAATGGAAATGACAATATTTATCCTTTGACTTTCTACTCGGGTCTGTCTTCAATTTTTGGCCATTTCAGGTCAGGATCATCATGCAAGTCTTCCAGAATCTGCTCCGCAGTTGCCACCAGTGGCGTGAAGTGCTGGTACCAGGCAGTAGATCCTCCTAGATTTCTAGGGGGACTCCTATGGTCTTCCCTCCTTGGTCTCTACTGTCACGACCTAGATTTTCAGCCCTTTTTTTGAATTCGATAAAAGAATGATTAGTTACAAAACCATATTTTATCAAATCACATGACAAGGGGCTGTGAATTGTAAAACGTACCTCTTTACAAGCGTTTATATAAAACATGCGGAAAAATAGAATTACAAACAATCCTTTACATTTGTAATGAAGCTCAAACTACAAGTAAAAAGGAGAGAGGGGAATTATTACAATGATACAAAAATGAAGTACAATGGAATGCTCCTCACTGAATGAAAGTAGAGCAAGTCTAAGCCAACTCCCGCTACAAATAACCAAACCAAACAAACCTGCATGAAACTGTAGAAAAGGGTTAGTCATAAAGACCCAGCAAATATACACCTATCAAGTGCAAATGCAATTATGGTGACATGTGCAAGTGGTGTGAATCCCTGTGATGCAATCCCAAGCATGCCAAACTCACGCATTCCCAAACACCACTACCAAGTTACTTCCCAAACACCACTACCAAGTTACTTCCCAAAACCACGACTCACAAGTCTAACCAAGACTCTCGTCTACACAAGTATACCAAGGGAGACTCAACCCTTTAACCATACTCAAGGCCAACAACCACGTAAGTCAACCCCTCTCTTTACCAAGTATCCTCATCCACACGACTAGGCAACACA
Source organism: Monotropa hypopitys (assembly GCA_002855965.1). Classification (NCBI taxonomy): domain Eukaryota; kingdom Viridiplantae; phylum Streptophyta; class Magnoliopsida; order Ericales; family Ericaceae; genus Monotropa; species Monotropa hypopitys. Next base: position 15,715 of record NMUG010001954.1, on the reverse strand, counting down.
CACTAGTACAAACCGCAAGGGTCAAGGACCTTAATCACAATCACAACGACATGGTAAACTATCACATTATCTAGGGAGGACACTCCCAAGAACACAACCCATCTACTACAATGCCAATACCTTCGGGTATCCATGATGAGCCACATTTCCACCATCTGCTAATTCCATGACTTAGCCAAATGTCACCGACTAGCTAATTCCACGACTTAGCCAAATATCAATGACAAGCTAATTCCACGACTTAGCCTATATCCACAATTTACCAAACAACGTCGAATGCCGACTACTCTTCTATTTCCTCTATATTCTTGTCTATATAGGTACACATTGGCAAATTGATTTATCTTGTGATTAGTTTGTTCGACTTCCCGATTTGGAACGAGTGTTAGAAAAAGGCCACAAGGGATTCAAACCTCCTAGACAACTCCAGGATTGGCCCTACAGTCAAACCTTGGGCTAGTTTGGGTTGTCTCAATAAATTCAAGAACCAACCAAGAAAACCACCAAACCGGGAATTGATTTAGAGTCTCCTTGGCGAGGACAAGGATTGACTCACTCACAAAGTGCCACAAGGAATGCACTATCACACGAGGTGCCACGAGTAATGCACCATTACACGAAGTGCTACGAGGGATGCACTGTCATATGAGGTGCCACGAGGAATGTACTGAAGTATGAGGTGTTACGAGGAATACACCAACTCACAAAGTACCATGAGGGATGTACTGACTCACCACAATCAAGGGCCACATTATTTTGTCATCACACACCACGTTATTTTAGTTTGTTGTTTAATAGGTAAGTTTATGAGATTAACGAGTTCAATCAAAAGGGGATGCGTTACCATCTAAGTATGACGAATTCACACATCAATAGATAGACCTCAAGTCTAGCCATCCAACCAACCAAATCCAATGGTACTACATCGCAGGGATGAATTCCCAATCTAAGTGTGACGAGTTCACACATCGATACCCAATCCTCTTTACTAAGGCATTTCACCAAACACCTAGAGTGCACACGGGCACATAAGGTCCTAGTCACCAAGGACACCTAATTCAACATCCAAATCATCACCCAAAAGTTCAAAGCCACACACAAGGGCCAAGGTGAGATCACCCAATTCATCCAAGACCATACACAAGGGTCCAACCAAGATTCGACAACTCTAGAAAACCATGACTTATACTCGTAAGCCTCTCGGACATTCTATCAAACACCTAGCAGGCACAAAATCACCGCTCAATTCCACTAATTTAACTATCTAGGACAAAATCCCCAAATTTCCATTAAACTCCAAGAATTCAATTATAAGTCCTAGACATGAAATTGAAACCTTTGATTTTAATTTCGTAAATCAATTTAATGGCCTAACACAATTACATAGACACTAGATAGAGGCATATTTACCTCAAACTCAAACAATGGCAGAAATCCTAGCCGCGAAGTTATCGACCCGACAAACCTATGCACATCAATGGAAAGGGGAAGTCAAGGGGAATCAAGGTCTCCAAAGAGCCAACATGAGAAAATCACTTCAAGGATGACTTACCCAAAATTTTTGGAGAATGACTTCGCCACCTATGTTGCTGGAAAGCCCTCGATGAGGTGATCGACATTAAGCCTTGCAAGAACTCTGGGAGATGCCCGGAAGGCCCTCAAAACTAAGAGAGAAGGATGGAGCAATAGGGAGGAGCTCCCATGGAGGTAGAGAGAGAAAGGGTAGGGCAATATGGGGGAGAAAATGAGCCAAATCGTGCACAATATCATATATATAGCCCCTCACTTGGAATGACACAATTACCCTTCATTAAAACAAAAAAACTAGATTTTTACTCGCGGCGACCGGTCGACATTTTTAGCTCGACTAGTCGAGGCCTTATACGAAAACCCTCTTCCTTGCCGCGACCGGTCGATGACGGTACCGTGTACCAGTCGACACGCCTATGAGAACTTTACTGAAAAGCCACGACCGGTCGACACTATGGGCCCGACCGGTCGACGCTGGAAAAAAATGCTACATTTGAAAAATGAAGCCAAACTTCGACCATAACTCCTCCCGGGACTTCCCGGAACAAGAATTTATTTTTCCAAAGGTACAAGGGACAGAGAATCCCACAAGGGATTTGTCTCCTCAAGAACTAGAAATCAATGATCGTCTTACAACAATATTCTTACGAGGAAGAATCGGAGTTACAATCGTTAACACTCCGCTATTATTCTACAAACTCGCATACACATGGTTTTACAATTTCGACACCCTACCCACAGTTACATACACATCCCCATACACGCACCCAATACGATAATCAAGTGACCACAACAATTCAAGTTTGAGAGGTGCCAGTCGGACACGATTCTCAACCTAAGTTATAGGGTCATCCTTATACCACACAATCAAGGAAGCACACACACACACGGTCGATTCTACACTGAAGGTGTAAGAATAACCAACTCGATTACTCGTTTTCAATGTATCTAACAATCTACCCATGCTTAGGGTGCAAGGATGTGAATTTGCAAGGTAGCAAGAATGATTTCAAAGAACATGTCAGTCAATCAAGTGGAGAGCAACACCAAGCTTGGCCATTACAATAAGAACAAGGTGGCACAAGACAACCAAAACAACTAGTCCACAATTCATACGGAAGTGAGATCACAACTCAAATCATTACGACATCAATTTTATGAAGTATGAGAACATGAAACTTGCAACAAGAAGCGTTCCAACTAGGCAACGAAATTCTCAACTGAGAAGATTTTTCAAATGATGTCCACAAAGGGAAGCAACATCCAAAACAAAACGCATAACGTCAAACTGAGTTCATCATGCTACTAGAGAAATACAACAAGGGATGCTAACCCCAACAATGCACAATACAACTATGACCAGCAAACATAAAATGAATCTATTAAGACTGAGAAACCGGCGGCTGAGGATCTGCCGTGGCAATCGAGTACACTCTACCCTGAGTCATCTGGTCTACTGGCTGCTTGCCCCTCTGAATCGAAGCCCGACTTGCACCTATAGAACTAGTTTCTCTCTCAAACTGAGGACTGGATGAGAATGACTGGTGACGAGACTGCTAATTCTGACTCCCTTATTGAAATTGCTCAACTCTTGGCCCAACCGATGAGTGATGCCCAACTGGCATCTCTCCTTGTCTACTGATCCTCTATGGGCAAATTCTTTCTACATGACCGGACTGGCCGCACTCAAAACAAGTGACCTGGGGACATCGATAATGGTAATGCCCTTCTGGATGGCAATGATGACAAACAAGGTGGCTCCTGGGTAGCTCTCCTGCAACACCAACACTAACGAGGGACTGGGAACCCTGCTGGCTCTGAGAAAAAGAATGAACTCTATGCCGCTTCCTCCCAAAACTGCTTGAAGAAGACATGGAATTTGAAACCAATGACTGCCGACGAGGCTCCCACACTCTGACTTCTTTCTCTTCTTCCTTGCAAAGGGGCTCAATAGCCCTGGCATGATCCAACATAGTGGTAAATGAATGAATAGAATGCCCAACGATGAGTCTCTGGATGGAGAGACAAAGACCCCGCTCGAACCTCTTGCACTTGCGATCCTCCGAACTAACTAACTCTGGAGCAAAATGGGACAAAGACTGAAATTTGATCGCGTACAGGGAGACCATCAGGTCACCCTACTGTAACAATTTGAACTGCACCCGCAACTGCTCACGAAATGATTCTGGGAAGTATTGATCCTTGAAGGTAGAAACGAACTGCTCCTATGATATGTCACCAACATCTTCCTCAACTAATCCCAGATCTGCAATCCTAGCCAATCTCCGCGCATCTTTCTTGTCTTCAACAATGGAATTCCACCATTCACTCGCCTCACTGACCAACTGATATAATACAAAAGATACTCGCAACTCGTCCTTATGAATTTGAAGAGTGTCCAATGCCTTACAAATTCTAGAAAGCCAATGATTGGTGATTAGCACACAATAATGTAGTTTTGTGTGCCAATCCATCTCTTTTTAATTAGTTTTCGTTATTAGTTGTTTACTATTTAGTTCGTTTTTGTACATATGCGTTTAATCTCGTTTTTCTAGTTTTTGTTGTTTGTACAGGCTATTTAGCACTCCACGGAGGAGTCTGAAAGTCCACGATCCATCCCGAGCCATTTGATGAAGTCAAGAGCAATAGGGCGTCAATAAAACGGTCATAACTTGAGTTGTGCAACTCCGATTATCTATTGTAATATACCGTCGGAAAGCTCTCTAGAAGACGGATGTCATAAAAAAAGGGGAAGAGCTTCAGCTTGTACCGGTCCACTGAACCGTCGTGGACCGGTACAAGGATATGAAATTTTTACAACTCTCTGGAATTTGATCCGAGAATATGAAATGCTTCAGCTTGTACCGGTCCACCCTACCGTCGTGGACCAGTACAAGCTGTATAAATCTGCGAAAATGACTTATTAATGGCATTTTTGTAATAATTTTATGTGGGGAGTATATATACTAAAGTGTAATTCGTAGAATGTATGTTTTTTCTTTATTTTAGGGTTTTGAGAGGGGAGAGCCTCCCTCTCCTCCTCCTCTCTTTTTCTTTTGCATTTTGGGAGCATCAATGGAGTTTTGGAGATTATTTCTTTCACGATTGTTGTTGGTATCATCTCTCTCTCTATTTATATATTTTATTTTGTGTGTTGTGTATAATAATTTAGTTTTCTCCATTGCGATTGTTGTGTTATGGGTGACGCTATAGCATTTTAATTGTCGTGGTAGTGTTAATGGAGGGCTAACCTCCTTGGTTTCGTCGTGGGGCGACTAACATCCCTCGATTTAGGTTGTAATTGATTTCTCCGTTTAGTGCTTAAATTGACGTGGTCTAGGGTGTAGGATGTTCATGCCTATGGTCTTAGCTTAGCGGTGTTAATCTATTTGATGCATCGTCGACATAAAATGGCACTACGCATGCTTGTAGCGATGTCCTGCTAGGTGTTCGATAAAATGCCTAAGTGAACGAATTCATCTAAACACCACCTAATTGCTATTGAATTGTTGTCTTGAGGTTTCGTAGGAGTTAGGGGCATGTGGTACTCACCCGTTGGCCCAAGTTCGGGGTTGTTAACCTATTTGACGGGTTGTGCCATTTACATCCCGTGCTTGTAGCTCTGTCGCCTTTGAATTGTAAGTAGTCCAGAGAGCCGAACTCTAGTTCGCGTGTCATCTCTCGACCCGTGGCTTGTGCTTGATAGTTAAACATTTCGTGGGAGGTCCTAGGCCGTGATCCCTTCTTCGCGTCGTCATGGATATTGGAGTAGTCTTTTGCAACCTAGGTTGGGCGTTAGAACCCCCATAGCCATTCCACTTAGTTTAACTTGTTTTCTTACTTTCTTTTTACGCATTAGTTTTATTAACTTTTTAAAGAAGAAACAAAAGGCTAGCGTCCTACCGCCTCATTTGCAAACCTAAACTTCTTTACCGAGCAATTATCTTTAACTCCGACATTTCCCTGTGGACCGACCTCGAACTTGCCACTCTACTAGCTAGAGTTGTATTTTCTTGTTTATAAATTATTAATGTCTAACTCGCCTCTTAGAGGCATAGTTCTTTTTTTTCTATTACCCTTTCTTTTCTATCTCTTTCTTTTGTTTCTTGCACCTTATTTCTTTTAAATATGAAAAAAATCGAAATAACGTCTAGGAGACAATAAATCCTTGGAGGTTGAGATACCTTTAGTGTTTGCCGTGCTCGAACGGCTATGGATGGTCTGGTATAGCCGCCCGTTATTCTAGCCTTAGTAGTGTATTATCTGGGATTACTCCGGCAGAGTAGGGATGGAAGCGAAAGCCGATTGGGATGTCTCTCCAAAAAGTGAGAGGCACTACCTGTTGAGTAGCGACCTACCTCGAAATTCCGAGAGATTTCCTTCTCTAGTATACTACTAAGTGAGAATAGCGGGAAAAAAAGTACTACTCGTATAGAGTCGCGTGAGAACTCACCTTTCTTTTATTTTTGCATCGGTGCTGCATGCTTGGCTTCCATTAGAAAGCAAATTTTGGACTAATTGTTTGTCTTGTAGTGTATTTTTGGCTTGTTAGTCTTGCAGGGTTCTTTGTGTCTATCTTGGAGCTTTGTGAGTATTGCCATCGACGACTTGAGGTAATAATTGGTTAGGATGGTTGCACCACCCCGGAGGTACATTACTCTTTCCCTTTTTATTGTCTTATGCACTGAGGACATTACACATTTTAAATTGGGGGGAGTGGCGCATGTTTCCATGCTTGTACCTTATTTATGCTTGTTTTTTTAGTTTTTAGTCCCATTAGAGAGTCTAAAAATTTTAAAATTTGATTCCGACGGTCTAGTATAGCCGCCTGCTTCTATTTTCTCTTTTGAGGCAGGGAGAAAAGTATATCTTGTATTGTTCACGTGATGAACTCGGTTAGTTAGGTTAGTGTAAATAGTGAATTGCTCTTTATATGGATTTTGAGATTTGCAAGTTTAACTCTTTAACACGAGTAGGAACTTGTTGTGCCTTGAGTAAACTTGTAGGTGCATCTTAGTTTATTTTTATAGCTTGTTGAAAAAAATTTGTTTTGGCATCTATTTTTAACTCTTTGCACTTCACTGAAAAAATAGGCTAATGTTGCTTGTGAGTCGCTCCTCGGTTGTCTAGAAGGCTAGTTTAGTGAAGACTTATGCCCATGTGAGCTTAGTGCCTTATCTTTTTTTTTAGTGGTGTCAAATAAACTCTATGTTGTCACGAATACAAAATACTCATTGTTGATCTCATTATCTTTGTTGTTTAGCATCGGGAATTCACTATCATTTACATATCTTGTGGTTTAGCATATACGGTTGTTGTTGGCCATAGGAAAGGATTTTAGGCGATCTTTGATATTTGAGCCGGTTCATTTCTTTCTTACAAAATACCCCTTGCTAGCCCACTTGAGCCCCCTTACATGAACCATTTCTTGATTGAGCCTCAAATTCCACATATTGTCTTGAGAATTGGTGAAAAATCATGTTGAAGATGTATTTTGGAGTTATAAGGTGGTTTTGTTCTACTTATTCATTGTTCTTGGTGTACCACCCCTTCTTTCCCTAGAAAAATCAAAGAAAGTATCAAAAGAAAAATATTGGGAAACAAATAAGTTGGGGTGTCACCGTATCTATTCTTGAAAGAAGAAATGAAGTTCTTCATTTGTGGAAAAACATTGGAAGTTGAGGAAATTTAAAGAAGAAAAGAAGTTGGTGGAGTTGAAAAGTAAAGAAAATGAGGAGTGAGTTGATGATGACAGCTCCGTATATCAATTTACTCTCTATATATGTTCACACACCTATTCTCAAGTACTTAAAGTTCACCCTTAGCCCAATTCGTGTCCGATACATAACCGACACGTATCCGACACAGTTTTTCCTTTACCTTACGTTATAACCGGAAATAAAGTCCTAGATGATCCTATAGGTCGGCAATCACTTGTATTATGTTAACTTAGAAGAAAAATTCCCATTGCGAAGCATTCCTAGTCATGAGATTATTCCACTTTATAGAGCTTTTCTTTCGTGTCACAATGTGTGGAATGTTTTGATTTTCATTATATATACCTTCCACCCGCACATAAGAGAGTTTGAATATGCACCCTAGTTTCGAATGTCTTATTTGATGAGTGCATGACACAGTGAGAATCGAAGTCAAGACTCGGTCCGGATAGACTTTTGGGTTGTTGTCTCACTTGCGACGAATAAAGGGCCTTGCACATACATGTTAAATCTTGATGCCATGACTTATTTTTACACTTGCTAGCATTATTGAACTTAGTTTGCCCTCATTTGTATTCTAGGATCCATTTTCTCCTTCTTTTTATTGTTGAGTTGAACTTGCATATTTGGGCATGCCATTTTTAGCAATTCACTGCGTTTTGTGGGTAATCGTTTCTGAAAACCCTCACGAGACCTTACTCGTCCTACCGGGGCAGCCCGGGGGTTTAAAGGACATATTCATTTCATTTATCATTGTTAGTTAGATCGAGTCCTAGTGTGAGTTTGCTCGGGACTAGCAAACAATAAGCTGGGGGGTGTGATTAGCACACAATAATGTAGTTTTTGTATGCCAATCCATCGCCTTTTAATTAGTTTTCGTTATTAGTTGTTTACTATTTAGTTCGTTTTTGTACATATGCATTTAATCTCGTTTTTCTAGTTTTTGTTGTTTGTACAGGCTATTTAGCACTCCACGGAGGAGTCCGAAAGTCCCCGATCCATCCCGAGCCATTTGATGAAGTCAAGAGCAACAGGGCGTCAATAAAACGGTCATAACTTGAGTTGTGCAACTCCGATTATCTATTGTAATATACCATCGGAAAGCTCTCTAGAAGACGGATGTCATAAAAAAAGGGGAAAAGCTTCAGCTTGTACCGGTCCACTGAACCGTCGTAGACCGGTACAAGGATATGAAATTTTTACAACTCTCTGGAATTTGACTCGAGAATATGAAATGCTTCAGCTTGTACCGGTCTACCGTACCATCGTGGACCGGTACAAGCTGTATAAATCTGCGAAAATGACTCATTAATGGCATTTTTGTAATAATTTTATGTGGGGAGTATATATACTGAAGTGTAATTCGTAGAATGTATGTTTTTTCTTCATTTTAGGGTTTTGAGAGGGGAGAGCCTCCCTCTCCTCCTCCTCTCTTCTTCTTTTGCATTTTGGGAGCATCAATGGAGTTTTGGAGATTATTTCTTTCACGATTGTTGTTGGTATCATCTCTCTCTCTATTTATGTATTTTATTTTGTGTGTTGTGTATAATAATTTAGTTTTCTCCATTGCGATTGTTGTGTTATGGGTGACGCTATAGCATTATAATTGTTGTGGTAGTGTTAATGGAGGGCTAACCTCCTTGGTTTGGTCGTGGGGCGACTAACATCCCTCGATTTAGGTTGTAATTGATTTCTCCGTTTAGTGCTTAAATTGACGTGGTCTAGGGTGTAGGATGTTCATGCCTATGGTCTTAGCTTAGCGGTGTTAATCTATTTGATGCGTCGTCAACATAAAATGGCACTACGCATGCTTGTAGCGATGCCCCGCTAGGTGTTCGATAAAATGCCTAAGTGAACAAATTCATCTAAACACCACCTAATTGCTATTGAATTGTTGTCTTGAGGTTTCGTAGGAGTTAGGGGCATGTGGTACTCACCCGTTGGCCCAAGTTCGGGGTTGTTAACCTATTTGACGGGTTGTGCCACGTACATCCCGTGCTTGTAGCTCTGTCGCCTTTGAATTGTAAGTGGTCCAAAGAGCCGAACTCTAGTTCGCGTGTCATCTCTCGACCCGTGGCTTGTTCTTGATAGTTAAACATTCTGTGGGAGGTCCTAGGTCGTGATCCCTCCTTCGCGTCGTCATGGATATTGGAGTAGTCTTTTGCAACCTAGGTTGGGCGTTAGAACCTCCATAGCCATTCTACTTAGTTTAACTTGTTTTCTTACTTTCTTTTTACGCATTAGTTTTATTAACTTTTTAAAGAAGAAACAAAAGGCTAGCGTCCTACCGCCTCATTTGCAAACCTAAACTTCTTTACCGAGCAATTATCTTTAACTCCAACATTTCCCTGTGGACCGACCTCGAACTTGCCACTCTACTAGCTAGAGTTGTATTTTCTTGTTTATAAATTATTAATGTCTAACTAAGGGTTTTTCCGTTAATCAACGACCGGGAAAATCCTATTAGCAATTGGCCTCAATAGGCTCACCCTCTCCATTGAAACTAGGAGGGTTCATAGCACGTAACTCTCGCAAAGCCTCCATCACGTGGATAACGCCCCTAGCCGTGGGGGCTTGAACTGCTCTGGTAGCCTCAACTATGGCCTCGGAAAGCTGCCTCACAAACAATCTAGGATTCACTGCTTCTTCCTGACCCACTTCAATGTTTTCTTCATCGCGCACATCTTCCATCGAGACTTCCTGACGAATCCTACGACCTCTCTAACGATTAACCATATCGACAACCGAAGTACTAGCGATGATAATTCCTAGCAAGCACACAAACAACATGTTCAATACAAGAACCACTATAGCACTATGCTCATAAATCTCTATACAAGAAATATGAATCCTACAATATTGTATGCTAGGAAAACAACCACATACTCAACATACACTTATATCCATATGCAAAATCTCCAATACACTAGCGGAAACCAAACTTATCCGAGTGCAATACCAACTCCTATGCCTCAAACAAGGGTATACTAATGCCAACTTCATATGCCTCAAATAAGGGCACATACTGCCGAATTTCTATGCCTCAAACAAGGGCATACTAATGCCATGCAACTCTCAATGCATACAAACACAAACAAATGACTCCATGGAAGGAACATGAAGAACCCATTAGGATAAAAATCTCCCCAAAGTTCCAAGGTTTTCGAACGAAAGCTCTGATACCGAGTTGTCACGTCCCGAATTTTCATACCATTTTTTTTGAAATCGATAAAAGAATGATTAGTTACAAAACCATATTTTATCAAACCACATGACAAGGGGCTGTGAATTGCAAAACGTACCTCTTTACAAGCGTTTACATAAAACATGCGAAAAAATAGAATTACAAACAACCCTTTGCATTTGTAATGAAGCTCAAACTACAAGTAAAAAGGGGAGAGGGTAATTATTACAATGATACAAAAATGAAGTACAATAGAATGCTCCTCACTGAATGAAAGTAGAGCAAGCCTAAGTCAACTCCCGCTACAAGTAACCAAACCAAGCAAACCTGCATGAAACTATAGAAAAAGGGTGAGTCATAAAGACCCAGCAAATATGCACTTATCAAGTGCAAATGCAATTATGGTGACATGTGCAAGTGGTGTGAATCCCTATGATACAATCCCAAGCATGCCAAGCTCACGCATTCTCAAACACCACTATCAAGTCACTTCCCAAAACCACGACTCACAAGTCTAACCAAGACTCTCGTCTACACAAGTATACCAAGGGAGACTCAACCCTTTAACCACACTCAAGGCCAACAACCACGTAAGTCAAACCCTCTCTTTACCAAGTACCCTCATCCACACGACTAGGCAATACACACTAGTACAAACCGCAAGGGTTAAGGACCTCAATCACGATCACAACGACATGGTAAACTATCACATTATCTAGGGATGACACTCCCAAGAACACAACCCATCTATTACAATGTCAATACCTTCGGGTATTCATGATGAGCCACATTTCCACTGTTTTCTAATTCCACGACTTATCCAAATGTCAACGACTAGCTAATTACATGACTTAGCCAAACATCAACGACTAGCTAATTCCATGACTTATCCTATATCCACAATTCACCAAACAACGTCACATGCCGACTACTCTTCCGTTTCCTCTATATACTTGTCTATATAGGTACACATTGGTGAATTGATTTATCTTGTGATTAGTTTGTTCGACTTCCCGATTTGGAACGAGTGTTAGAAAAAGGCCACACGGGATTTGAACCTCCTAGACAACTCCAGGATCGGCCCTACAGTCAAACCTTGGGCTAGTTTTGGTTGTCTCAACAAATTCAAGAACCAATCAAGAAAACCACCAAACCGGGAATCGATTTAGAGTCTCCTTGGCGAGGACAAGGATCGACTCACTCACGAAGTGCCACGAGGAATGCACTATCACACGAGATGCCACAGGGAATGCACCATTACACGAAGTGCCACGAGGGATACACTGTCACACGAGGTGCCACGAGGATTGCACCGAAGTATGAGGTGTTACGAGGAATACACCAACTCACAAAGTGCCACGAGGGATGCACTGACTCACCACAATCAAGGGCCACATTATTTGGTCATCACACACCACGTTATTTTGGTTGGTTGTTTAATAGGTAAGTTTATGAGATTAACGAGTTCAATCAAAAGGGGACAAGTTCCCATCTAAGTGTGACAAATTCACACATCAATACATAGACCTCAAGTCTAGCCATCCAACCAACCAAATCCAAGGGTACTACATTGTAAGGATGAATTCCCAATCTAAGAGTGACGAGTTCACACGTCGATACTCAATCCTCTTTACTGAGGCATTTCACCAAACACCTAGAGTGCACACGGGCACATAAGGTCCTAGTCACCAAGGACACCTAATTCAACATCCAATTCATCACCCAAAAGTTCAAGGCCACACACAAGGGCCAAGGTGAGATCACCCAATTCATCCAAGACCACACACAAGGGTCCAACCAAGATTCGACAACTCCAGGAAACCATGACTTATACTTGTAAGCCTCTCGGGCATTCTATCAAAGACCTAGTGGGCACAAGATCACCGCTCAATTCCACTAATTTAACTATCTAGGACAAAACCCCCAAATTTCCATCAAACTCCAAGAATTCAATTATAAGTCCTAGATATGAAATTGACTATCACATATTCTCATAACCATCAAGAATACTCTAATCTAATGCAAGGATGAGTCCAATTTCATTTAATCAAACATGTCAAATTCATGATTTCCAAAAACATAGTTTTTAGAGAAAACCTTTGATTTTAATTTCATAAATCAATTTAATGGCCTAACACAATTACATAGACACTAGATAGAGGCATATTTACCTCAAGCTCTAACAATGGCGAAAATCCTAGCCGCGAAGTTATCAACCCCGACAAACCTATGCACATCAATGGAAATTGGAAGTCAAGGGGAATCAAGGTCTTCAAAGAGCCAACATGAGAAAACCACTTCAAGGATGACTTACCCGAAAAGTTTGGAGAATGACTTCGCCACCTATGTTGCCGGAAAGCCCTCGATGAGGTGATCGACGTTAAGCCTTGCAAGAACTCCGGGAGATGCCCGGAAGGCCCTCAAAACTAAGAGAGAAGGAGGGAGCAAGAGGGAGAAGCTCCCATAGAGGTAGAGAGAGAAAGAGTAGGGAAAATGGGGGAGAAGATGAGCCAAATCGTGCACAACATCATATATATAGCCCCCACTTGGAATAACACAACTACCCTTCATTAAAAACCAAAAACAAGATTTTTACTCACAGTGACCGGTTGACATTTTTAGCTCGATCGGTCGAGGTCTTATACGAAAACCCTCTGCCTTGCCGCGACCAGTCGACGACGGTACCGTGTACCAGTCGACACGCCTATGAGAACTTTACTGAAAAGCCACGACTGGTCGACACTATGGGCTCGACTGGTCGATGCTAGGAAAAAATGCTACATTTGAAAAATGAAGCCCAACTTCGACCATAACTCCTCCTAGGACTTCCTGGAATATCCCGAATTGAATACGAACCAAAAGAATGGACTGAAAAAGGGTCCAACACCCAATTCTAATCATTCTAAAAATCCAAGGAAGCCGCACTAAGATTTATTAATTGATTAGAATAACAAATTTAATTCCGGAAATGTATTTAGAAAATACGAGTCATTACATCTACTCTCTATTTCCATTGTCTGGTCTTCCCCTCTTGTTGCCGACCTCTTGAACTGCTCGGGCCCTCCTGGCACTAAGTGTTTCCTCCGCATTTATGTGCTTCTGTGCTATTAGCATTAGCTCAGCCATGGTCTAAGGGGGTCTTGCGTGAGGTTAAATAGGAACTGCCCCAACCATAGCCTAGTTATGTAGGGATTGATCGACACTTTATCATCCATGCTTTCGACCTGCATTACTCCCTTGGTGAAGCGGATAGTGAAATCTCTCAAGAATTCTTCTCAGTTTTGCATGATCGTTAATAGATGGGTTGATGGTTTATAATACCATTGGCTAATGATAAAGTAGATGACAAAGCTTTTGCTAAGCTCATTGCAATTACTGATGGTATTGGGTCTGAGCTTGTTAAACCATATCCTGGCATTCCCTTTGAGAGTGACTGGGAAGGCTCTGCACATTATTTCGTCTGGTACTGCTTGCAACATCATAAAATCTTTGTACGTGTCTAAGTGGTCCAACGAATCTGTTGCTCCACTAAATGTCTCCACAGATGGGATCTGAAACTTCTGTGGTAAGGAAATCCGTATGACTTCTTCTGTGTATAGGGAATCTGAGTTATGGCTGGGAATCTGGCCTTTACTTGACTCTACAACGTGTCGATCTGGGCTTGCATGGATGCTAGAACATCTTGTTCTCTGTCCGGCCTCTCAGAACACTGGCCAGTTCCTTCATGGTGGCTTACATCATGGCTCGCCATGGAATTATTCTTGTTGGGTCCATCTTCTAGGTGTACCGGCGAGGGGAGGTTTTGGCCTTGTTCCGCCGCCAATCTCTCCCACAAATGTAGATTATGTCGTTGTTCATCCTCCAAGCCCTTTGCCATAGCCTCCATTCTGGCTTGCACCTGATTGAACACGTCCACTGTCACCTGTGGTGGATCTCCAAAGTTTTGTCCTTCAATTACCATTGATTTGTTGTTGGTGCGAGTTTGAACCATTAACGAGAATCTATTCATCAGAAATAAGGAAAATATTTTCGATTTCCCACATACAGTGCCAACTGATAAATTGTTTCTCGTCACAGTCCAGCTCATCTGAATCCCCCCGCTTTCCTTCTCTTTAGCCTTCTGCAAAACAACGATTCAAGGTCCATTGGGTGGGGTTGTGTCCCTGAACCACCTCCAACGACCAAGTAAATTCTTTGTCTGATGGAAAAGAAAGCAAGAAGATGAATGAGAAAGAATCTATTGTGGACCTCTAGCTGTATGATTTTATCTTTTTATATGGCAGTCTTTTATTCCCCCAACCTTGACCATGTAGACTAAATTTTGCAGGAGTGTATCACTATTTTCATATTCGGCGAACACTCCTGCAATGGACTCCTTGATTATTGGCGCTCATTCTGGCCAATTAGGTATCCATCACGGGATTACGACTGTTAGTCTTTGATTCTGAGAATACATTGGCTCCTTCCTATAGATTATTTCTTATGGTTGAATTATGGTCGTATTATATAATATTTATATTGTTGAGCTCTTTTTTTGAACCAACTTGTTTATTGTCGGGTTGTTTGCTCGATTCTACATCAGGCTACCTAAAGTGTTCGGCCACATATAAGTATTAAATTTAGAAATACCGAATCATTGAAGCTCTTTTCATTTGCATAACTAATTACCGTTCCATGTCGATTAGAAAAAGAACTCACTAATCTTCTACCACCACTTTTCTAATTGACCACAATACCTATTTCCTTGTCTTTTGCTAAATATAGATATTACTAGTAATAGCCCGTGCCGATGGCACGAGACGACAGAATAAAAAACACAATACAATACTTTAAAGTCCGATAAAATTTCGGATGTTAATAGTATTTTCGATACTAATGATTATTGACGATAGAACAGAAAGTGTAATACAATACATAATTGTACGATGAAAATTCAGGTGTTAGTAGTGTTTTCAACATTTTAAAGTGTCTTTGGCACTCATGATGAGTGACGATACTCGATCTGTATTTTCGGTATAAATTTTTTTGTAAAAAACTAAAAAACAAACAAAATTGAGTTAAACAATTCAATTTTTTACTCATTTAAATTCAATTACAAAAATCAAATATTTACGTACTTAAAGAAATAATAAAATCAAAATAGTTTTTGTAAAAAATTTAAAAACTGTTTTTAAAATGGTTTTACTATTTGTTTGTTTGAGAATTATTTTTTGTTTTAAACAATTTTTTTATTTTTAAATTGTTTTTATGTTTAAAATTTTTAAAATGTTTTACACATTTTAAC
>NMUG010001953.1:0-16784 GCA_002855965.1 Monotropa hypopitys | reverse complement strand
CAGGGCTCTCGTATAGATGTAAACGGGAGTTGAAATTGATATTGAAGAAACCTTGACGGCAATTGCTTGTTCATTGTAACCATTCCCGATTGGTATTCTCTGTGAGAATCAAAAAACGAGATTGAAGCCGTTTTTCTGGCATTTCGTGCGCGAAATCAACAAACTAGCGAGCCTTGATTCTGACATCTGCGAGCAGATCAACAGCAATCAAGAAGAGAATCAACGGAGGTATTTCAGGTGAATCAATCCGATATTCTGTTTATGCATGTTAAAAAAAAAGATGATATGTTAAAAGTGTTGCATGCTCAGGGAATTTACAATATCAGTATTCATGCATGTTAGTGTTTCATGCACTTCATTAATATGCACGTGTAATTGTGATGGGTGAGTTAAACTTCCTAAAACATATATGAGATGGCTAGAGATAGACATGAAAACTAAGAATTAAAACAAAAGATAAGTAAAAGCAAACATGCAAAATGTCTCGACAGTATTACGTGGAGGGGAGAGAGGGTAATGGTTCCAAAACAAACAAATGTAATCCAGGACAAACTTTATAGAAAATAAAACGGGAGAAGGGTACAGCAGACGAAACGAGAGAGAGAGAGAGGGAGAGAAAACGTGTAACGTAAAGAGGGAGAAGATCGCAGCAGAGGTAGCGGAGGCGGAGTAGAACAGCGGTAGGTGGTGGCACGCAGGAGGAGGAGCGGCGGCAACGGTGAGCTCGGCAACGGCAACGTGTGGCGACGTTCAACGGAAAAAGAGTATATATATATATATACATTTCGTTCGTTGCGTATTCAATCTTTCAAGCGAATTTCTAGCGTATGCATGCAACATATATACATGTATAATCGTAGTATATCGCGTGCTCGTGGCAGACCAAAGAATCAACACTCTCTTACAACAAAAATGGCTGACCAAACTTATGGGGTTTGATTATGAGATTAGCTACAAACAAGGAGTTGCCAATAAGGTTGTAGATGGGCTTTCCAGGATCAATTCAGAGGAAGTTGAGGAAGGATTTACTCAAGCATTAACTGTGATCTTAAGTGGATGGGTGAAGGATTTGAGGGCTAGCTTAGCCAGTGACATGGAAATACAAATGAAAGTGGTTGTAGTTCAAGCAAATCCACAAAACCATCCACATTATACGTGGCAACATGGGCTGTTATACTGCAAGACAAGATTGGTGGTAGGAGATTCACCAGATGTTAAGAAATTACTTATGACAGAACATCATAATAGTGCCATGGGATGGGAGGACATTTAGGAGTTGAGAGAACTTATAGGAGACTAAAACAAGCTTTTTATTGGAAGGGAATGACTAAAGATGTGCAGACCTACGTGGAGGGATGTGATGTATGTCAAAAATATAAGTCAGAGAATGTCAAAACCCCTGGACTTCTACAACCACTACCCATACCAACAAGAATTCGGTCAGACATATCAATGGATTTCATTGAAGGCATGCCACCTTCTCATGGTAAGTCGGTCATACCGGTTGTTGTGGATAGGCTAACAAAAGTTGTTCATTTCATTCCCTTAGAACATCCATACTCAGCTACTGATGTAGCGCAAGCCTTTCTTGATAACATCTACAAATTACATGGCATGCCAACCACAATTATGTCTGACCGAGACCCTATCTTTACCAGTGCATTTTGGTAGGCCTTATTTCAACTTCAGGGCACCAAGCTTTGCCTAAGCACTGCATACCACCCCCAATCAGATGGGCAAACCGAGGTTATAAACAGATGTTGGAAAATTACCTAAGATGTATGGCTGGAGAGAGACCCAAACAATGGTCAAAATGGTTGCCACTAGCCGAATGGTGGTACATTACAACTTACCATGCGTCTACTGGAATAACTCCCTATGAAGCAATGTATGGCCAAGTACCCCAAAATTGGAAGGATTATATCACAGGGACCTCGCCTATATCTGCTGTAAATACAACTCTCCAAGATAGACAAACCATGATGAAGATTCTTAACTCACCTACAAATATCACAGAATAAAATGAAACATACTACAAACAGACATCTGTAGCAGGAAGACCTAACCCAAAGTTGGCTCCAAAATATTATAGACCTTATCAGATTTCTCAAAAGGTGGGACCAATAGCCTACAAATTGGCAATGCCTGCAGATTCCAAAATTCACCATGTCTTCCATGTATCCCAGTTTAAGAAGAAAATGGGGTCTGCCGTGCCATCTAATCCTACACTTCCCCTTCCTACAGCTACAGGGCAACTCCATGAAGCCCCCATTGCAATCTTAGACAGAAAAATGGTGAAGAAAAATAACAGACCTCTCACAATGGTCCTGGTCCAATGGTCAAATTATGTGCCTGAAGATGCTACATGTTAGCCCCTTTTCAAGCTGCAGCAGCAATTTCCGACATTCCAACCTTGAGGACAAGGTGGTTTTCAAGGAAGGGGGAATGATACACCGCAAGGGGGTTCCACAACTAACAACCTGTTTCTTTTTTCGGTTATACTTTTACGAGTGGAGGGAAAGTTGGTTAGGAAAGAAGAGAATGTTGTGAAGGTATATAATAGGAGGAAAGAAAGGGGGAGATGTAGAGAAGAATATTTTCTTTTTTAGATATTGTGAACCTTCCTGTTGCTTGATATCAGATCTTGAGATTCAGAATTGAATCTCATTTTTCATCTGAACTTCTGTGAATCTGGGTCATACGTGTATCAAAATCTCCACTGGCACTACTGATTTTGTACTTATGCGAACTTTTAAGATGAGAAAAGAAACACTAAATAAAATAATCAAAGAAGAAAACGATATGGAATTATGTGAATTCAGCAAATTTCCTCATAAACCGAAACTTTAAAATAAATTTTATATATTTGTTGTAAATAAAACTAGGTTTTGTGACAAGAAATTGGTGCGACCACAGCACGACGGAAACAATTCAGCTAAATAGCGCTAGTGGTCCGCTCCGCGTACCATGCTTGCACACAAGAAGAAATATAAGATTACGGATTGAGGAAAAATCCAACAGAAAAAATCGGTAAACACAGCCTAATTAGCCAAAAAAACTTAATTATCAGTATTGGTTTGTGGGAATCAGAAACAGAGAATTTAAGAACGGTTAGATACTGTAAAATTCGGTCAAAAACATATTTGAATACCAATAATGATAGTGAATTACCAGAGAAAGGCCTCTGATTTTGAGATCGAAGATTTTGAAGACTCTCCCCCTATCCCACTCTCTTTCTCCCCTCCTCGACTCTGTGGATGTATGAAGATTGTGCAAGGTATTTCTCTCGTTGTCGATGGTGCCTGGGAGGACAGTACACGTTTTTTGCGATGAGATGGATTTTGGGTACTGCACGTGGCATTGGGGAGAGGTTATTTGTTTCGCTCGTGAGTTTAAACGAATTTATATTTACACTCTTTCCAAACAAAAATAAAATAAAATTGTGGTAACGTATATTCTGATTCCCTCGATGTTAGTTGAATGCACGACACATATCATTCATTTGTTTGATACAGAAAGTCACGTCTCAGTTCTTCATATTATGGATTAAGTCAATCATGTACGACGTGACATTCAACTAGTGCAACACAAGTTATTCAGGATGATATGTGCTAGATCTCGATTGATATAGTTAGTCATGTATCCAACGGCTATCTAAATTACGGATTTGGATAGTCCTATATGGATAACATCCTGATGGTGAGGTAGTCAGTTGTTTAGGGACGCATGTGCTGGATTATGACAAATACAGCTACCCGCTCGTTCTATTCAGACCCTCAATTATACGGATCAGGTTAATCATGCGCGACTGAGATTCATACAGCATAGAGATTAGTTACACAGTCAGATACATGTCAGATCATA
Source organism: Monotropa hypopitys (assembly GCA_002855965.1). Taxonomy (NCBI): domain Eukaryota; kingdom Viridiplantae; phylum Streptophyta; class Magnoliopsida; order Ericales; family Ericaceae; genus Monotropa; species Monotropa hypopitys. The sequence continues at coordinate 12,920 of NMUG010001953.1, read as the reverse complement.
TATGATACAACTGGACACGTGTACAAGCAGTGCTCACTTTGCGGATCAGGTTAGCCATGTGCGGCTAACATTCTTTCATTGCGGAACCCAGTTATTCAGTACGGTAAAGATGACCGACAACATGTACAGGTGTCGATCAGTCGATGGATGGTGGTTGGGTACACGTGTCATGTCACCATTACCGAAAAAGTAATCATAGCTCCAAGAACAATAGAAGGCGCGTCACATTCTATTCTATCGAAGAATCTGGTCATGCTCTGTCAGACTGCAACAGAATCAAAAAACAGGGAACGGAAAGTCCTATGCAGTCTTCAATTACCAGCTTATATAAGCCAAAGTTCGACCACTAATAAAAGGTACATGCTAATTTGTCCTCAGACTCTCACTTTGAGCTTCCAATAGAGTTTCTCTCAATAAATGACTAACTTAGTTATCGGAGAGCATTTCGGTCACTAGTGGCGAGAGATCCTCTAACCCTTGTTTTTGAGAACAGAGACAGAGAAGAGTGCAAACAGATTAGCAGGGTGTCTGGTCCAATCAAGTGGATCCATATTTATTTAGTCGAAGAAGTCTACCGACAGAGATTATATGTTCCCGATTTTACCCCTGCATAATTTTTTTGGATATTAGTCAAAAATAAATTCAAACGAGTTTCGTCCTATTGTATCAAAAAAAATTGAAAACAATACCCGAAATTCCATCAAAGGTTCAAATTGTGCAAGGTAAAAAACTAAGGTAACATTTGGCCAAATTAATCTCAAATAAAATATCCGGTATTAATTAAAATTTAAGAAATTTGTTTCTGTCTGTCAAAATATTTGTATCTTCTTGTTCATTGCTTTTCTTCAATTGACATAGTTGTTGACAGTATTAAAATATGGGATGCTGAAAATATGGTTGTGTAATTGTAGAATTTGGTTTCTTATCGTATTGCAGGACTTATTTGAGAAAACAAACTATGAGAGTGAAGAATTGAACAGAAACAAAGTAGAAATTTATTTATCCTCAAAAGTTATAACAAGTGCAAAAAGTATACAGTTATGGGTAAGTTATGGGTAATTTATCGTGTCTTTTTCCTATCTTCTATGCCTTATTTATAGGTCAAGTTTATTTGAATATGATATCTTCCTCCATGATTGGAAATAACTTCAAAATTCAAACTACTGTAGTTATTTATCGCTCAAAAACTGCTCAGCACGACTGTTATTATTTTGGGATGTTGTCCATATCTAGACATCTTTTGTCTCATTTAAACTACCATTTGTCTCCCTTATTTACTGTCCGCGTGTCTTCTTTTACTGACAGTAACTGTAAGAGCCGAAGGAACACAACAGTGATCGGCTGACCTAGCTATTCTTACGTCGGCCCGATTTTAGCACGGGAAGGTCAGCTCCAGCAAGCGCTCGGGGGTCAGGCCGGTGGTAGAGTTCCGCGATGCTCCTGTCGGCCCAGGGCCCTGGGGGCTTCGGCATGCCTCGAGGGCAGTAACCTTTTTGGTCTGACACGCATGGTCCTCGTTTGCAATAGAATCCTCCTCGAGGACAGTGTTTCGTGATCCCACACACAATATTGGCACACACAGGCCGACAGGGCAGCTTCTCTCGCGACCCGATGCAAATGGGCGGCTGGGTTGTCTGCCACACGCCCATATTTTTGGTCAGACACTCTACACGAGACAGTCTGGTCTGACAGGACGCGTGCCGAAGCGCGTAGCAGCGACGCGCCGATGCACTATAAATACATGCCATGGGATAAGAGAGGTACACAATCTTTACCAGCCTAAACTCTGTCCATTTGACTTTCTCTCTTTAAGATCACCGCCTGACTTTATCATCAGAGGGTTCACCGGCGACTCCGGTCGGTAGCCTGTCGTTTGTTACCTGTGCAGCTAGGTTGGTGGTCCATTGCTTTGGACCGACGGTCAGACTTACAGGGCAAAGGAAAACAAACTCACCACTTCAATTGGCGACTCCACTGGGGAAGTCTTCAACCTTCACTTTCATCCATCCACCTTGTCCGGACAATGACTTCCAAGGTTATCAACACTCCCAAAGCCAAAGGCGCCGACGGCCGACGTATAGAGAGTAAGGGCAAGAACATTGCTGAGGGAGGTAGTGTCTCTAAGCGTACTCAACTATGACACTTCATCTTGTCCCAGCCCTCCAATCAAGCTAACCACAAAATAGTTCATCAGGAAGCTCCAGGTGGACCTAGAGAAGAGAGATGATCAGATCGATTCCCTTCGGCTGGAATTAGACCGCTTGAGGGAGGCCGCCGAACCAAGGGCCGACCCGGGGGACAACACATCCAGCCCAAAGGGAAGGAGCTATCCTCGATGGTTCAGAGACTCCCTGTAGCGACCCGTATTCTATAAAGAAATTTCCGGAATATAAATTCGTATTCTAAATTAGATTTGGAATCTTAATTTATTTTATCTTAAAATCTTAGTGTGATTTTATGGTGGTTGACCTAGGATGAGGTAGAGAATTCGATTACGAATCCAACGCAACTTGAATCATCTCAATCGGAGGTCAGACGAAGAAGTTAGGATCGAAACATCACCGGAGGTCACACGTTTAAATTTCTAGAAATTTTCGGGTCCGGTCGTCCAGACCACGGCCGAGTCTCGTCCGGACGGGATCAGTAGGGAGATAGAAAAATGGTTCAGGAGTGGTCGTCCGGACGACGAGTTGGTCTCGTCCGAACGAAGGTCTCAGATTGTGTGATTTTGCTTCAGGAGGTATCGTACGGGCCATAAGGGTGCTCGTCCGGACCACGGTGGGTTTCGTCCGGACGACAGTGGTCTTCATCTGGACGACGGTCGCAGAAAACATTTTCTTTTGTGTTTTAATGAGGGACATGTTGGTCTTTTCACCCCTAGGTCGTGTATAACCCTCATGTTTCGGCCAGAATGAGTCTCTCTCTCATCTTCTAACCCTAGAGCTTCTCTCTCTCTCTCTACCTCCCATGGCTTTCCCTTCTTCTCTCTAAATTTTGAGGGTCTTTTGGGCATCTCCCGGACTTCTTGCAAGGCTTAAGGTTGTTCCCCGCAGCGAGATCTTCCCGGTGATGTAGGTGGTGAAGTCGTTCTCCAAGATTTTCGGGTAAGTCAATTAGTAAAGTAGTTTTCTTGTGTTAGTCCTTTGAGGACTTTGATTCTCCTCGACCTTGGCTTTCCATTGATGTGTGTAGCTTGTATCGGTGCTAAGGATCTCGTGGCTAGGATTCCCGTCATCCTCGGAGCTTAAGATAAATACGCTTCTATCTTGTGTTCGCGTAGTTATGCTAGATCACCAATTTGATTTATAAGATTAAATTCAAAGGTTTTTCTAAGAAAATCCATATTTTGAGAATTATGCACTCTAGATGTTTGATGAAATGAAATTGATGTCATCCTTGCATTAGAATTAGAAATTCTTGGTGATTGCGAGGATGTATGGTAGTTGATTCCATGCCTAGGCCTTGTAATTGAGTTATGGGAATTTGATGAAAATTTGGGGTTTCGGTCTATGTGTTTTAATTAGTGGAATTGAGCGGTGATCATGGCCCGCTAGGTATTTGATAAAATGTCTGAGAGACTTACGAGTATAAGTCTTTGTTCCGTAGAATTGTCAAGTCTTGGTTAGGCCCTTGTATGTGGTCTAGGAGAAATTTGGGTGACTTTGCTTAGGCCCTTGAGTGTGTGGCCTTGATGAATTGACCCTTGTATGTGGTCTTGGACTTACGGTTGAGAACTTCGGATGATGAACTAGGTGTCCTTGGTGACTAGGACCCTTGAATGTATTTATGCATAATAGGTGTTTAGTGAAATGCCTTGGTGAAGAGAATTGGGATTGTGTGCGTGAATTCGTCACACTAGACTAGGGGACTTATCCCTAGGCTATCGACACTCGTGATAGAATGACTTAGGTGAATTCGTCACCATCGAACTGGGAACTCGTCCCTCGTTGGCAAACTAGTTGCCTTGTTGGAGAATTCGTCTCCTTTGATTAGCACTCGAAAATCTACTCAATTCACTTATTAATCAACCAACTTTAAATAACCAAATTGTGAGTGTGGTGTAGGAGGCCAAACGATGTGGCCCTTGATTGTTGTTAGACGGTGCATCCCCTCGTGGCACTTTGTGAGTTGGTGTATTCCTCGTGACACCTCGTCTTTGGTGTATTTCTCGTGACACCTCGTGTAATAGTGCATCCCTCGTGGCACTTCGTATGTGATGGTATATTCCTCGTGACACCTCGTATGATAGTGCATTCCTCGTGGCACTTTGGCGTGAGTGAGTCCATCCTTGTTCTCTTCAAGGAGACTCTAAATCGATCCCGGGCTTAACAGTTCTTAAAATTGGTTTTCAAACATGATGGTCCATGTTTGGGGTAGGCCGATCCTTACTCGTGGGACGGTTCGAGACTCGTGAGACCCTTTCAAAATGTAGTCCACGTTTGGGGTAAGTCGGCCCTTATTTAGTGAGGCGGTCGAGATTCGTGTGACATGGTTTCAAAGTGATGTTAAGCTGGGAGTTGAACACACTATTAAAACAAGATAATCAATTCACCAATGTGTACCTATATTTATATATAGAGGATAGCCGGATACTACGGTTAGGTGGATTGTGATGTTGGCTAAGTCGTGGAATTAGCGCGTTGTGGATATTTGGCTAAGTCGTGGAATTAGCCATGGTAAAGATACGGTCCTATATGAATAATGGAAGGCTTTGGCCTTATTGTAGATGTGTTGTGTTCTTGAGAGCGTCCTCTCTGGTGGTGGTGATAGTTCACCATGTCATGCGATTGTAGTTGGGATCCTTGGTCCTAGTGACCCTTGTGATAGTACGCGTTGATTAAATGTGTAGATGGAAATACTTAGTAAAGAGAGAGGATTGTGACTTACGTGATAGTTGGCTTGAGTGAAGGCAAATGGTTGGGTTTTCTCTTAGTACTCTTGTGTTGATGAAAGTCTTGGTTAGACTTATACTTTGGACTTGGTAGTGGTGTTGGGGTTGTGAGACTTTGTCATGCTGAGGATTGCATCATAGGAATTCACACCACTTGCACATGTTACCATAGTTACGTTTGCACTTGATAGGTGCATATTTGTTGGGCCTTTATGACTCAACCTTTTTCTACAGTTTTTTGCAGGGTCGCAGAGTTGGATAGCTAGTAGTGAGGAGTTGGCTTTGGCTTGCTACAGGTTCCTTTGTATGAGGAGCATTTCATACTTGTTTCATTTATGTACTACAGCTTTCCCTTACTTTCCCCCTTGTAGCCTACGGGCATTCCCTTTTATTTAAAAGAGTTGTAATATCATTTCATTGCAAGCAAGTTCATAGTTGTTGTAATTTTATTTCCGCATGTTTTATGTAAACGTTTGCAAAGAAGTATGTTCTATAATTCACGGCCCCTTGTGTTGTGGTTTGGTAAATATAGTTTCTTAATAAACCTTTCTTTTATTCCATTTTAAAAAAATGGTTTGAAAATCCGGCGCGTGACTACTTGGTATCAGAGCTTTCGGTTCGAAAACCTTGGAACTTTGGGAAGATTTTTATCTTAATGGGTTTTTTCACGTATTTTCCGTGGAGTATTTTGCGTGTGTTTGCATGCATTGAGTGTTGCATGACATTAGTATGCCCTTGTTTGAGGCATAGGAAGTTGGTATTAGTATGCCCTTGTTTGAGGCATAGGAGTTAGTAATTGTACTCGGATGAGTTTGGTTTCCGCTGAGGTATTGGAGGTTATGCCTATGGTTATGAGTATGTATTGAGTAAGTGGTTGATTCTTCTAGCTTACGTTGTGAGTTGATTCCTAGTTCTTGTTTACAAATTTTGAGCTTAGCACCACTGTGACTCGTATATTGATTGCATTGTTTGATGTTTGCTCGGATATATCGCCGCTAGTTCTTCGATTGTCAGTATGGTTGCTCATCAAGGAGGTCGTCGATTTCGTCAGGTGCGTCAAGAAGTCCCGACAGAAAATGTTCGTGAAGAGGAGAACGTTGAAGTGGGTCGAGAGGAAGCAGTGGACCCTAGATTATTTGTGAGGAAGCTTGCCGAGGCCATGGTTGAGGCCACCAGAGTGGTTCAAGCCCCTAGAGTCGGGGATGTCAGTCGTGTGATGGAAGCTTTGCGTGAGTTCCGTGCTATGAACCCTCCTAGTTTTGATGGAGAGGGTGAGCCTATTGAGGCCAATCATTGGCTTTCTGGAATTTGTAAGGCGTTGGACACCCTTCAGATTCGTGAGGATGGTTTGCGAGTGTCTTTTGCATCGTATCAGTTAGTGGGTGAAGCCGGAGAGTGGTGGAATTCCATTGTTGAAGTCAAGAGAGATGCGCGAGGGTTGGCTAGAGTTGCGAATCCGGGATTGGTAGATGAAGATGTTGATACTACATCGTGGGAGCAGTTTGTTTCTCTCTTCGAAGATCGGTACTTCCCCGAAGATTTTCGTGAGCATTAATTTAGCGAGACCAACACCTTGCATCTTGGGGACTGTGAGTTAGGGGTTACCCCATTCGAGTGGGCTGTGATCACCGATATTCATTTTGGTGGACGTCCGGTTCAAAGGATGGAGGACAGTGTTGCTGATGCGGAGCGTGTGCTGGGCATTCATCATTTTGCGTTGGTTGGGCGGCGCATTCCAGGTTCTATTTTGAGAAGGGGATCGTCCTTTTATACTTTCCCTGTTGATGGTGATGAGTTTTCCGGCATCGCCGACGTCTCCTTCTCCTTCTTCTGGTGTCATGCTTTTTGAGCAACAATGGCACCAAGTTTATGGTGGACTATGTCGGCCTGGTGGATTTTGGTGATGATTCTTTCTTTGATTGGGGAGCATTTACTTTCGCCACTTTTCTTCAGGCGATGAGGAGGAGGGTTAGCTGCCCCAATCCTACTCAGCTGGGATTTTGACCTTTCTTGCCTTGGTGGTCGTTCGAGCATATGGGTGTTGCTCGTCTGTCTCATCCTTTGGGTGAGCTAGTTCCCCGTGCACTTCGATGGACTCGACCTTCCTCCCGCTCTCTGGACCTGCTAGATTTTGTTACTCTGCGGACTCAGTTGGAGTTGGTCACTCCTGATTAGATAGTGTGGTAGCCTTTTCAGTATTTGGCTCTCAGCGGAGTATACGCCCATGAGATATATCTTTCCCACCAACGATGCATCTTCTATTCTTTCACATCCTGGGAGTTGTACATGGGGGATCACTACTGGCGTCAGGTGACCGGCGAGGTCAGGATCCCTCAATGCCCTTTTTCTCATACTTTCGGTAATCGGTACATGCCCGGTCCTGAGATTACCGAGGTTAGCGACTTCATGATAGCGGGGGATAATGCTGCGTGGTTCAGGAGTGTCTCCATAGGCCGTTTTACCACCACCGTATCAGTCCGAGGAGGACAGTTGATCGGCACCGAGCAAGAGCAGTTCTATCAGCAGCACCATTCACAGAGGGAGAGTGACCAGTTCCGCCATTTTCAGCAATTCCAGCTTCTGATGAGATAGAGTGGCATTGGCATGGGTGTTCGAGATGTTACACCTTTTCCACCTCCACCACCACAGGATCACGTATATTTAATTTACAATTGTTTTTGTCTTTTCTGCTTTCCTTTCTGTTTTTCTAATGGATTTCTTTTTCTTTGCAGGACGTTTCGGATCCTCCTCGCGGTTCTGTTGACAGGAGGCCCCGATGCAGAGGCAGGACTGATAGGGGTCGCGGTCGAGATATCTGATACCTGATGCAGTTTACATATGCCTATTTTCTTTTCCCCTTCCCCCCTTTTTTGTTTTTCTGTGTGATTGGTTAATGTATCCTAGATCATGTTGTATTTCTGCTTGTTTTCTTTTTGTATGCTTTTTCTTTCCCTCCCATCTCTCTTTTTTTTGAAATAAACTATGGTTGTCTTTTCTCTTCTAGCTCTTTTCTTTTGTACTGATGCATATATATATATAAGGATATTAATCTGATGTTGTCATCTTTTTGCTTCCTTCCTTGTAGGATGGTTTTTTCTCCTGCTTTTTTGTCACTTATGCTTGCATGGTGGGCTTCTTTTTCCTCTACCGAGCAGACACAGTTTGAGGCGATCTTTGGAGGTATTGCAAGTCTATTGACTGTGACTGTTGTTCCTCATTTTCTACCGGCTCTTATTCGCTTCTAGATTTCGAGTTTGAACCTCTTCCGGTTTGGATTTCATGAGTTGACCACTACCCTTGAGGAGTACCATTTTGCTATGGGGATGCAACCTTCCTTGGAGACCTTGGCTCGTATCGATCTACGGGCAAATTCCCGTACTACTTTCTCCGCTTTGACAAGCATCAAGAAATATTCTCTGATAGTGGATGACATTGGTGGAGTTGCCACGGTTCACCCGGATTTTGTTTGAGTTTGTTTTGGAGATGTGACTCATTATGACCCTCATGGATCAAATTTTGCCCGGCAGACGGATGAGGGTGCTGGTTCTCGGAGACGTCTGTATGCTTTTGCTTTCGTGCTCCTGTCAAGATTATTCTTTTCTCGTAGTGATGGTTTATTGGATTTGCGCGTCGCCTTTTGCGTGGATGCCGTAATCAATGGTTAATCAATAATTCCGACAATATTGGCAGAGACTTTCAGAGGCTTGACCCTTTATCATTTTCTGCAAGATCCGCAAATCTGTTGTAGGGTTGAAATTCTTTTCATATGGTTGGCAGCCCATTTATTTCGGGGACATTCTTCTCATCCCAGATGGTTTGTGACTTCCCATTTGCCTTTCTTGATCGAACGACATCTCTCTCTGCGATCCATCCCTCAACATTTCGATGCTTGGGTTACGGTGTTAGAAAGCATAACTCATGATACTATTGTTTGGGATATTGGGACTTTCAGTGCTCAAGAATTTGTCGTAACTGTTCACGGGTCAGACTTGTCATTTCTTCCATTAGTTGGGCTTTGTGGGGTTGTTCCTTATTTTGGTTGCCGGGTGTTCAGGAAATTCGGGCTTCAACAGGGTATTCTTCCATCTTTATCATCTGCCCCGGAAATCAGGTATTGCTTTGATTTTACCGATCAGTCACCTCATCCACGCATTATGGAGGCTTCTGCTTTTTGGAATACTCGGGTGAGACTTCCTTCTTCTCAGATATCAGATGCTCCCGGAATTATTGATACCTATTTGGACTGGTTACAATCTGAAATCAATCGGGATGCTGCAATTATTCCGAGTTCCCCCGTTCTTTTAGATCCGATTCCTCTACCCGAATGGATACCTTATTTGGCAAGACAGATTTCGGGATATTCACTCCAAATGTCTTCTTTTTTCGCAGCGCATTCAACTGTCTCAGGAGCGGGATCGTGACGTTCATCAACTTTCTTGTATTAGGGAAGAGAGAGATTCGCTTCATAGGGATTTGGGTGATATGTCTCAACGGCTATTGATCTTGGAGATGACGGTGAATTCTTTGCAGAGGGATCTTGGTGATGCCCGGACTTCCGTGAGTTCTACCAGCACTTTATGTGGATTGGAAGAGGCCTTGGCACAATTTTCTCATGCTCATGAGACTCATCTTGACGAAACGTCTTGGGTACACCGTGAGTTATCCCATTCTGAATGTGCTCTTGGAGATGCTTAGGCTCAGATTGATGACTTGGAATATCAAAGAAGTTTATTTCGGGAAGAGATTGATACTCTGACTTCTTCTCGCCTTGCTCCTACTGCTGAGGTGGAAGGCTTACAGACATCCTTAAGCGATGCCCGACAGGAATTGAATGTGGAAAGAGATATTCACCTCATGGATATTGAGGATTTACATGCCAGTTTTTCTTTTCTCGGTCATCTTTTCTCGAACGGATACCCTGACATGGCACGACTTCAATTGCTCTTGGGCACACTGCATAGGATGCCGGATATGGACCGGACTGGTATCCCTCATATTGACATGATCATGGATCGTCATCAGGAAATCGTTCACGCCTTGTTGCATTTGCTTGACGATCTTTCTCACAGGGGGTTCTCCTTGATTGTATTCTCTCATTCGTCGGCCTCCTTGCTTGCCTTGTTATTTTTCACTTTCATTTGGAAATATTAACGCTTGGATTGTCCTGTATGAATAATCTTTTCCACATTTTGCATAGTAATCAAATAGGCAATATCATATTTATGAACATTTAAACCTCTCTGTTAAAAAAAATGTGAACATCAATATGTAAATGAGATTTGTCAAAAATCAGTTAACAACTATACTTTGAAAACAAGACTCACTTATTGACTGAAATGAAAGAGACCCGCGACTTATCCTTTCTTTCCAACTGACTTCCCGATCTTAGCATAAGTTGAAACGTAACTTCGTCGTGTTGGACTCAACTGATTAGAGAGATTCAATTTTCATCGTTTGAGAGGATGAGGGTCGAACTATAATCCTAGAAAGATGTGTCGTCATCATGGTTTTATCTTTCTCACCCAGAAACTTTCCCTCTTCCACTTTATCTTCTGATTGATTGAGAGTCTCGTGTCTTCTCCTTCATGGCCCCCTTTTAGGTTTCGACCATGCTGTTTTTTTTCGTTTTTTTTGCCACGGCCCCCTTTCGGGTTTTGATCATGTTGGATTTTTTTCTGTGTTTTTCCCTTTTTTGCCATGGCCCTCTTTCGAGTTTTGACCATGCTTGGTTCATCCATTTTTGCCGTAACCCCTTTTCAGGTTTTGATCACGCCAGATTTTTCTTTTTATAGTTTTTTGAAAGGATCGTTTTCTCGATTTAACAAAACAAGCATTCTTGTTATCATGATTATAACAACTTTTGAGCTTACAATTGCGCTTTGAGATATTAGAAGGGAATTTTTCTGAATGCTCCTTTTTTATTGTTTGGAGCGAGGAGCTAACGGTCTTTGCTGATCATCACATCTTTTGCTGATGATTCTCTTGACATATTTTTTTTTGCCATTTTTAACGAAGAATAGAAGAGACATTTAGACAGGGAATGAGGAATACAACGCCTTCTTTTGCTCAAAGTTTATTAGAAAATCATGATAAAAGGGAAATATTTTTGTCAAATCGAGACTATGATCAGCATTTGTTTTACCATTTCCTGCCCGTCCTACGCGTAGTAACGTTTGAGCACATCAGTGTTGAGTGGATGAGGAAATTCCTGACCATCCATTTCCGTTAAGACTATTGCACCGTCGGACAGCACTTTGGAAACTATGAACAGGCCCTGGCAGTTTGGAGCAAATTTCCCTTTGGCCTCTTCTTGTATTGGCAACATCCTTTTTCAAACCAGATCACCTTCTCGGAATACTCTTGGACGCACGTGCTTGTTGAAGCATCTGGCAATTCTTCTTTGATAGTTTTGAGAATGATAAACGGCGGCCAATCATTTTTCATCAATGAGGCTTAATTGGTCGTAGCGTGCCTTCATCCATTCCGTATCTTTGGTTGCGGCTTCTATCATGACCCCTAATGAGGGGATCTGAATTTCAGACGGGAGAACAACTTCGTATCCATATACCAAAGAGTACGGTGTTGCTCCAATCGAGGTCCGTGTTAATGGCTGATGTCGAACTGTTCACATGACTTCTGTATCAGAGAACCATTGAGATTTTTGGCATTGTCAGTTACCAGAGTTTCTGGTGCACCATAGCGACAGATAATGTTGTTTTTGATAAATCGGGTGATGACCCGCTCTGTGACGTGTGAGAAAGATGCAGTCTCCATCCATTTAGTGAAGTAATCAATTACCACTAGAATGAACTGATAACCATTCGATGCTTTTGGATGAATAGCCCCGATTACGTCGATGCCCCAGGCTGAAAAAGGCCACGGTGAGACCATGACTTGAAGTTCCTTTGGTGATGCACGCAAAATATCTCAGTGAATCTGACATTTGTGACACTCTTTTACGTACTTTATGCAATCGGTCTCCATAGTCATCCAGAAATAACCCATGCGCATGATTTTTCGGGATAGGGCATGTCCACTCATATGTGGTCCACAAGTCCCTTCATGTACTTCCGTCATCATCTTGTTGGCCATGACGTTGTCTATGCATCGCAAGAGCCCATGCATTGCCTCTTGAATAGGACTTCTTCGTACAGAAAGAATTGGGCTGTCAGTCTTCGAAGGGTGCGCTGGTCATTCAAAATGGCTCCTTTGGGGAATGCCCCAGTCTGCATGTATCGCTTTATATCTATATACCATGGTTGTTTGTCTTCTTCTTCGGAAATCAATGCACAGTAGGCAGGTGAATCTCTGACCTCAATTTGAATGGCGGGAACCTTTTCTTCATCTGCAAACTGGATGGCAGCGGCGAGTGTAGCCAAAGCATCGGCAAATGAATTTTCTGTTCGCGGTATGTGAAGAAAAGTAATCTCCTTGAATTTTGTGCGCAACTCCTTGACCTTCTGATGATAAGGAATCAGCTTGGGGTCTTTGGTCCGGAACGTTTCATTACTCCGTTGGATGATCAGATTTGAATCTCCATAGACAGCCACTTCAAAGATTTCGTATTCAAGGGCCATCTGTAATCCCAGAATACAAGCTTCATATTCTGCCATGTTGTTGGTAATGACAGAGTATTCTCCGAACAATAATTTGGCTGTCTTAAATAGTTGTGTATAAAATATCATGATGTTTGGATGAACGGTTTGGGAGGAATTCTCGATTAAATGCGACATGGTTATGTTGATTCACGGTTTTGGAATATCAAGGTAAAATAGAAAAAAACATCGTGAAACCAAATAATTTTGTAAACCAAATTATGAGGTTGTGCTGGTAATTGTCTTAAGAGTTTATATGTAAAACAAATCACGCGAAACAGAGTAATTGTTTAATCAAAATTTGCATTTAAATGCATCTTTATCCGTTAAGGAAAAATAAATCAATTCACTGTTTTGGGGATAAGGTTTGGTTTGATTTTGGAGACTCGGAGGACAGTCGAAAAATATTATAAATTAATTAAAAATGATACAAT
>NMUG010001952.1:0-16784 GCA_002855965.1 Monotropa hypopitys | reverse complement strand
TCTATATTCAGTGACAAACCCACCTGGTGCCAACATTCTAGCCCTTCGCCCCAAAACAGGGGAATAAAAAAAAACGGCCCACGGAACAATGGGGTGATACCTCCCTATACAACCAGCCTTAACACAATCAAAGGTTTTGGCGATACCTCAGAGCCGCAGAGGGTTTGGCGCAGGAGTCGAGAGAAATGGAGAAGGTGCAGATGGAAGGCGCGATGTGAGAGAAGCGACCAGAAGCAGGGCTACAACGCCGGAAAGCCAGCGACAAACGCCGGAGAGCTAGCCGGAAAAGAGGCGGCGGCTGTTCCTAGGGTTTTGGGAGGATCGGCTGCTCTGATACCATGTAGAAAACGAGAGGGAGAAAAATTCTTCCGTGTGTATTATTCGTTCACTTCAATGTATATATATGGACAACAATACAACTATATATATTAAAAGACAAAAATACCCCTAAGACTAATTGAGGAACTTAACAGTAACCAAATTAATGAGGTTTTGAAATTTTTTCTTTAAACTGATTAGAATTTTGCAGTCCATTTTTTAGGGAGACATTGGTAATGAAATGCTCCAGCTTTCAAGATGGGTGATGGTAGTTAAGAAAAGAGCTGGCCATTAAAAATATGACCTAAAATGCAGGAAAAAGAAAATTATGAAGAACCAGCTGGATGATTTAGTGGCAGTCTCAACAAAAAAAATGGGGATCTAAAAAACATGAGCCATGTTCTTCTGGTTGTGGGGCTGATCCAAACAACTAACAAAAACATAAACAATAGCTTGGATTCGGAAAACTTTATATATTGAGAGGGACCCTCAATGATTGGTTTAATTCTAAATCATTCCCTAGATCCAGCTCCAGTCCATAATTTTGTTAGATCAGCACAAAAAAGCTAAAAGAAAAGAAATCCTACATCAAAGAATAATGATATTATGGTTATGGACAGACAGACACAGCAATAATGGAAGCATTCAAAAGAATAAAAACTCGGAACACCAAAGACAAACCCCGTGTAATTACTTTCCACACGCATAAAAACAGAAAAGGGAAAAGAAAACAAAGCATGCGAAGGCCATGCCCTTGAAAGAAAGGCATCGTCGACAATTACTTGATCTATTGTTTTCGTAAAAGAAAAAAAAAAGAAAAGGAAATGAGATAATACAATAATAATAAAAATTGTATTAAATGATGTGATTTATTTACAAGTAAAATATCATATTTATACACTTAATCTAATGGAATGTTTTCCAATCTCTCCAATGTAAGACAAATTCATAAAACACAATGTACACTAACATGCACAATATAAACTAAGAGCTCCTCAAACTCAATGTCAGAAAATAGCGATCAACTTGAATTTGGGAAATAAATCTTAAAATCGTCCAAAACATGCACCTTGATAAAAATATCATCAGCTTGATCAATGGAATAAATTCAAAATATTTTAATGGTGCCGTAGATGAGGTGATGATTTACAAACTAACAGTCAATTTCAATATGTTTTGTGCATTCATTGAAGACATCATTGTGAGCAATCTGAATAATATTTTGATTATCACAACTGATAATAGTAGTAATAGTAGAATGAGTGACACACATATCTTCAAGTAACCAGTAAAGCCAGAGAAGTTAGTGAGTTACTTCAGTAATACCACGATATTCAGCTTCTGTGCTGGATCAAGCAACACAGTTTGTTTCTTATTGCACTACGAAATAAGGAATCACCAAAGAAGAAACAATATCCTATGATGGATCGACGATCAGTGGGGTTACCGGCCCAATCTGCATCTGAGTAGGCATGAAGCTCAAGTGAAGAATAAGAAAAAAATGAAGACCATGAAACAGGGTCTCCTTGATGTACCTAAGAATGCGAAGAACTGCAGCATAGTGGGGTGAGCGAGGAGCAGAGAGAAATTGGCTGATAATATGGACAAGATAGGAGATGTCAGAGCGAGTAAATGTAAGATAAACAAGACTCCCAACTAATTGACGATGTAATATAGGATCATCGAGAGGAGCACCATCCATAAGAGAGAGACAAGAGTTTATCTCATTAGGAATAGAACATGTCTTGATATCAGTGAGTCCATCACGGGCAAGAAGATCAGAAGCATATTTGGCTTGAGATAGATAGTATCCATCATTACTAGAAGTGATTTCAAGGCCTAGAAAATAATTGAGTTGACCTAGATCCTTCTTCTCAACATGATGTTGAAGATGAATTTCGAGATCTAAAATACCAGTGACATCATCTCTTGTAATAATCATATCATCAACATTAAGCAAAAGGAGAATGGTTCCATGAGTAGTCCTGTGAATAAAAAGAGTTGAATCATATGTGCTAGGGGTGAAAGCAAAATCACCAACAATAGAACTAAATTTGGCAAACCAAGCCTGAGGTACTTGTTTGAGACCATAGAGAGTCCGATATAATTTAGAGACTTTATAAGAATCGGGAGAATAACCACGAGGAGGATCCATATAGACATCCTAAGCGAGTTCACCACGTAGAAATGCATTTTTGACATCCATTTGAAATAAATCCCAACATCAAATAGAAGCAACTATAATTAAGATGTGGTCTGAAGTAGCACGGTCAACCAGGGCAAAGGTCTCCTTGTAGTCAGACCCATACTCCTAGGTATACTGATCGCGCGTCTCGTGTGTAGTCACCTCATGGGGCTGCAGATACATAATAAATTTATAAACAATAAAATAACACTTAGTAAAGTGATAAGTCCAGGATCGATCTACAGGAAATTGAAGGAATCAAAATATTGCTTTGTAAAGAGGGTTTGATTTGCAAATGAGATGGAAAGACGCTACTCATGTATTTATTTTTTATTTAAACTACGAAACTAAAACATAAGGCAAAATAAATAAAACTAAGTTCACTAAGAGGAATGGTCTAGGGATTCTTAACACCTAACCTAGGATATACTAGACTTCTCAATGACAATACGAGTGAAGATCATGGCCTGGGATCTCACACGGATGGTTTACCTATCAAGCACATGTCATGGGTCGAGATATGATGCGGGAGCTAGAATTCGGTTCTATTGGATATTTTATCAAACACCTAGGATGACATAGAGCCAAGCATGAGATGTGTCAAGGTTCATTTTCTATAACCCATCAAGGAGGTTAACAATCATTGGTTAATACCTAAGTTGACGAACCATATACCCTTAACTCCAACACAACCTTAAGACCTCAATTATATTTAAAGATTAGTGGTTTCTAGGGGAATTAGTCCGTTGATGTATATTGTCGAACACCTAGCGGGACATCGCACCAAACATGTGATGTTCCAAGATTCATTATCTACAACCCATCAAGGTGATTAGCACCACTAGGTTAAGACCCTAAGGCATGAACTAAGACACACACAACCACAACACTAGGTCACAAATTAGCAAAAGTTCAACACAAGCCTAGGTCTTGGGGTGTTAGTCACTCCATGACCAAACCAAGGAGGTTAGCCATCCATTAATCCTACTAAAAGAATTAAAATGGCAAGAATATAAGAAAAACTACACATAAAAAATAAAACATGAAATTTATTAAACACAACATAAGAAATAAAGTACATAAATGGATAGAGGGACAAGAATCGTACATGGTTAATGCTTGGAAAATCTTTCGAAATCCAAAGCTAAAGCCTAAAAACTAGAGAGAAGAAAAAGGGATGTAGAGAGAGAAGCTCTTGACTCCCTCTAACCCTAAAATATAATGAAAACAATATAATTCATATACAAAATGAGTTTATATAGTCCATTCACCTAGAATTACCAAAATGCCCTTAATAGTGCTAACAATTTTTAAAAAACACTAGAGGGACTGGTCTCCAGCAGCTCGGAAGACCGGTACCCATTACAACACTAGGCCTACTGACCAAAGAGAGTCCAGTCTCCCGCGGTATGGGAGACTAGTATCCTCACCTGGGATTGTCCTTCTATGATAAAGGAACCGGTTCCCATAGGATCGGGAGACTGGTATCCCTTTGACAAAAGGGTCTTGTGTTGGTTTTCTTCACTTTTGCTCTTCTTCGGTGCCTTAGAATGGACTCCTCATCGCTTGTAGAATCCCGGGGGCTTTCGGACTCGTCCGGGGATCACTAAATAGCACGAAATAACATGAATAACCTATAATGACTAGAAAATGAGGTTAACGCGTATATGAACTAAACAGAAATGAATTAACAAATAACTATAACAAAAGAGGAAGAAATAGGCACACTAAATATACAAAATTGTATATCTATCACACTCCCCAACTTATCGTTTGCTAGTCCCAAGAAAACTCACACTAAGACTCGATCTTATAAACAATAATAAAGAAAAATGAGGGATAGGTCATTTAAACCCCCGAGGCGTATCCAGTAGGACGAATAAGGTCTCGTGAGGCTTTTCATCAACTATCACCCACAAAATGCATTAAATTACTTCTACATGGCATACCAAAAATGCCAGGAAAAACTTAAAACATAAGAAAGGCATATGGATCCTTAAAAATAAATACAAGCAAACAAAGTTCAAAATCCTAGCAAACATAAGAATAAGTCATAGCACAAATATTTAATATGTGTGAGCAAAGGCTTTTCGTCGCAAGTGAGACAATAACCCAAAAGTCTATTAGGACAGAGTCTCAACTTCAATTCTTACTGTGTCATGCACTCAACAATTAAGACACTCAAAACAAGAGTGCATACTCTAACTCTCACACGTGTGACAAAACATATGTATAATAGAAATCAAAACATTCTGCACATTGTGACATGAATAGAATGCTATATATAAGTAGATAATGATCTCATGACTAGAAATGCTAAGAAAATGGAACTTTTTATCAACCAATATGCTACAAACTATTTTTGCCCAAAGGATCAAATAGGTCTTTCCTATGTTTGTAATGTTAGGTAAGGTAAGTGTATCGGGCTAAGGTATTACTTTGAATGCTTGAGAATAGGATATGAACTAGAGGGCAAATCAAAAGACGAGGCCCTCGCCAACTAACTTGCTTCTCATTTTTTTTTACTTTTTAACTACGTCTTATTATTTTTTTCATTTTTCTCTACCTCTAATACATCTCATCAAATTGAAGAACAAAATTTTCTTCGTTTACAAGAGAATAGGTGACCCCCAACTTATTTGGTTTCCAAATTTTATAATTTTTCGTATAATTTTTCTAGGGGAAAGGTTCACCAACAATAAGAACCAACATAAACCACCTTATTTCTCCAAATACATCTTTTACATGATTTCAACCATTCTCAAGATATAATATGGAATATAAGGCTCAACAAGAAAAAGGCTCATATAAAGGGCTCAAATGGACTAGCAATGGGTAAATGCAAGAATGAACGAACTGGCTCAAATGTCAAAGATTGTTTATAATCCTTTCCTAAGGCCAACAATAACCACACATTCCAACCCAAAAGATATATCAATAATAGTAAATTCCCAATGCTTAACAACAAAGATAATTAGATCAACAATAAGTAAGATTTTTTTGTGACGAATAGAGTTTATTTGACACCACTCCAAGGAAAGGTATGACTCTAAGTTCACTTGGCATAAGTCTCCACTAAACTAGCCTTCCAGACAATCAAGGTGTGACTCACAAGCAACTTAAGACTATTTTATACATAAATTTCAAAGAAGTTATAAACTAGGTGTCAAAATAAATTCTTGCAACATGCTAGCAAATTGAACTAAGATGCCACATACAAATCCAATCAAATCTCAAAAAATTCATGCCCATGCCATAGAGTTAAAACTCACATAATTTCAAAATCCATGCGAAAGCAGTTCACTATCTATACTAACTAACTAACTAACGAATTCTTCACATGGATGAAATGAGCTATACTTTTCTCCCTGTCTCAAAAGAAAAAATAGAGACAAACGGCTTTATTATACCATCGATTCAATTTTTTTTGAAAATTTTTCAAGACTCTAAAATGGGACTAAAAAGCAAAAATAAGTAAAAGATAAGGTACAAGCAAGGTGAAAACATACGTCACTCCTCCCACCAACTTAAAACATGCAATGTCCTTAGTGCAAAGACAATAAATAAAGGAAAGAGAGCAATGTACCTCCGGGGTAGAATGACAACCACCCTATACCTCGACTAAGAAGGAGAATTTTGTATCATTACCTTGATTCGTCGTTGATAATGCTTCGAAGGCTCGAAGCAAAGGACCCTGCAAAAACTAAAATTTCAACTACCTACTACAAGATAAATTATTAGTCCAAAATTACTTTTTAATGGAAGCCAAGTGTGAAAGCACTGATTTTTAAAAATAGTAATGAGTTTTCACGTGACTCTCCACGAGTAGTACTTTTCTCCCCGATATTCTCCCTTAAATAGTGTATTAGATTAGGAAATCTCTCGGTATTTGGGGGTAGGTCAGTACTCAATAGGTTATGTTCCTCATTTGTTGAGAAACACTCTATTCATCTTTCACAAACATCCCTACTTTACCGGGGTAATCCCTAATAACACACCACTAAGGATAGAATAATAGAGGCTATACCAGACTATCAAAAGAGTCATTCGAGTACGGCAAACACTAGAGCTATTTCAAACTCCAAGGATTTACTATCTCCTAGACATTATTTAAAAAATTTCACATTTTAAAGAAATCAAAGAAAAGGAAAGCAAAATAAAGAAAAAGAATAATTAAAAAAAATAAAAAGAAGCCATACAAGAGATATGGGGTAATAATCGAGATAGTGACCCCCAAATTTAATGATTGCATCGATATGGCATTGGGGGACATACCCTAGAGTGAACCATCTAACCCCTTTTCTAAAATATTGAAGTCACCCAAGCCAAATGAATAGGTACTTTGAATATAGAGGGGCGCGAAGGTGCTTCTTAAATATACAACCAACCACCTTACCACCATGGAGGAAATTGGCTTTCAAGGCATTGACGCTATGGATGGTGTAACACTCCGTAAATTTTAGTTTGATTGGCATTCGTCTCGATGAGATTTTCGTTGGAAATCCGCTTTAAATTAAGTTCTGGGGTACCTAATACACTCATTTAATCGTATCAAATGCCCACGTATTGATTAGAAGTCTCGTTGGGACTTTTGGGATTCGTTGAGATCAAGTTCGGGTTTGTCGGGATGGCCTAAAACCATCAAAGCATTAGAATTTCAGTTTTAAGGAAGGTTGCATCGGTGCAGCCCAATGCTGCATCGGTGCAGGTTGTGGTGTATCGGTGCACCACCGATTCAAAAACCCTCGGATCAAGTTTTTCCCCCGGTGCACCGGTGCAGGTCCCAGGTGCACCGGTGCAGGTCTGTTGTTTGGCCGAGATTTGTGAAGGTTGCACCGATGCAGATTATGGGTGCACCGGTGCAACTGGAGTTCTGCAGATTTTCATTAAGGGTAAAAGGGTCCTTTTGGATGAGGGTCCTATATAAGTGTTGGGAACGATTTTGGGGGGATCTCCTCCCCCATTTTGAAGCCCTAGCCGACTTCTCCTCTCCCTCTTCTCTCCCTATCCATTCTCTCCTCAATGGTGGTGAATCCCTAAGGTTTTGGAAGAAATGCAAAGGAGAAACGATGTTCCCTTCGCTCTCCTCTCCACGGTGATGTACATAACTCGGTAAGTCTTCTCCCTCCCTAAAACTCTCAGTTTTGAATCTCGCTCTAGTGTGTATGTATTGTTTCTCATTGGGTGTATTATTGCGAGGGCTTCGCGATGACGGACTTTGTTCACTCCGACGGTCATGGAGGTTTTCCGGCGACTTTTCCGGCGAGTGTCACCGGAGCTCCGACGAGGTAGAGTTTTCTATCCCTCTCGTGTATAGTATTGGTCTTCTCCTTTCTCCCTTGCGATTGTATTTAAATTCGTAGTTTTGAACATCGTACGAAATCATCGCTCACGAGTCATTGTTCGCGTAAATTTGTCGCGTGGTGGTATCGTCTAGGGTCTCTATGAAATCCCTAAGATGTAAATTGTTTGATTCTAAGTTCAATTTTGAAAAGCCCCAAATTTGTGAAAATCGTGTTGTCGTCGCTTTGTTGAGATTAAATTTGGGCCATTGACATGTTTTGAAATTCTTGGTCGGTGATGTGTTAGAATGTCATGTTGACACTTTTTGGAACGAATCGAACTAATGTGGAATGGTTTATGAATGATTGACACCTTTTGTGAAATAAACGGAAATGTTTTGGAAATAGACGTTTTGTGAATAAACAGAATCGATTTGGAAATGATGATATTAAAGTCACGTTGTGAAATGATACATAGACTAGGAGGTAACATGCCCTAAGTCATACGGAAAATGGAATTGGTATTGTGACTTGACCTTTGAACTCTGTACGAGGATTGGATATTCACGAGTGGCTATGATTCGTGTTGCCTACCTTGTGTCATTGTTTAGAGTGGCACACGACATTGTGCAATGGGGGATTTGACTGGTCCCTCCCGGCGAGCCGGGGAAAACAGGAATGATACGACATGGAGTTGACGGGCTCCTATGCGGAACTAGCCGATACTCCATGATTGTTGATTGATATTGGCCTTGCTCCTACTAGAAGGCATGGAATTGGAATACACGTGAACTTAGAAAATATAATGGGAATTGGAATACGTTTAGAATATGGAAAATGAGTCTTTCACTTAGTGTGAGTCGACACTTGACACGATTCCCTTTGACCTTGTCTAGGCAATAGTTTGATAGATGTTAGACGTGTGGTACTTCTCTTTTGAGTCTTGGTCAGACACAGTGCTTTACTACTTTTATTTACAATGAGTCAAATGTGGAATTTGAAAGGAAAGGAAATGTTTTACTTTAATGAGATCCATTGCATTGTACCATTTGCATTCCTTGCACTGTCACTCACTTGCACACCAATAGTATAGACGTTTGGAGATGGATTAATTCTACCAAGCGGTTGTGCCTGACCCTCTACTTTTGTAGGAACTATTCTCCCTCATTGGGAGTGGCTGCGAGATCTGTTGCAGGACTTGAGGCTGGACCGGATTGTAGTGATAGGTCGCCTTTCTTTTTAGTGTTGTACTCTCTTTTCTTTATTGTTGGCCGTTGTGTACAGGATTAACTTATAAAATCCTATTTTGGCCCCTTTCATTTTAGTTGATGCATCTTGTAAAGGTTTATGATGTAAAACCCTACTAGCATCATTTGATCTTTGTTTCATTTCAGTGTTGGGCAATCATTGTAATAATCATAGTAATGAGTAGTGAGATGAGTTGGTTTTTTTACCCCTTTGGTTTGTATACTCTTGCCCATTTAACACTTCTCAAAAAAAAAATATAAGTCAAATTTTTGGAGTGTTACAGATGGAACATGGAATATGACTAGGGAGGAGTCGGTCAATGCCAAGAAAATTATTTTTTTCTAAGGGAAGCATAAGTGGTGGTAGTGGAGGTGCACAAATAAAGATAGGCACTTTGCCAACCGACAAGAAAGTCTCGCCCATAATGTAACATCCCAAATCAATTATCCTCAAAATAAATGCGGAAATAAAATTTCTTTTCTATCATAAGAAGTAACCACATTATAACTAAAAGTATACCTACAAGATAACTCTTACATATACTACTAAAATGCAAAACCTCAAATGCAACTATCCAAAATAGAATAAAACAAAAAAGAATGATCTACAAGTGCCTCAAATGACAAGTCTATAACCTCAAAACCTTCTAGTTAACTACTGAATAATTAGGAAACAACTGACAATCCTGCTCTTGTACTTCATCTTCTCCAAGAACCTCTGCTAAGGAAGGATATTGCGAGCCCTCCATGTCTTGTAGTGGACCTCTAAGATAGCTACCTGATTTCCAAGCAAAACACGAAAACCAAAGTGTGAGATAAAGAATTTCAATTTCCAAAACAAATAAGCTTTGTATTGAAAACTAGTCACTTGGCCGTCGCCCACCTTTGAAATCTCATTTGGCCCAAGCTCGTATTTTAAAACAAATTTTTTGGCCGAATCCCACCTTTAAAATGAATGGATGAAGCCCACCTTTAAAAATGAATGACCAAAGCCCACCTTTAATAAGAATTTGGGGCGTCCCCCACACCTTTGGCATTTAGCCACCTTTATAATTTTTCTTGAAAGTCACCTTTATAATTTTGTCCGAAGGCCACATTTGGCAATAGTAAATAAAATGTGTACTATTGAAATAATGTACCTCATACACTCACCTTAGTTGTTTAAAAGGATTTCACCTTTATTTTTTGTTGCCTTTTAATAGGCTGGATCCTTTCCTGTCATGATTCCCACAAATCAATATACGACATAATTTAAACAATTAAGTATAGATGAACACATTAGGGAAACACCATAATGCAATTCCCTATATTCACCCTACATATACACAAACAACCTTCCATTACGACCCTATGCTTACACATGCATGAATTCTGTTTGGGTTTATATAGCCTTACACATGCACCATGATTAAAACGGGTGATATACGACATATAACCCAAAATCTCACAATATATATACCTACCCCTACCATGATCTAGGTTCTATACATACACCTATATAGAACCCACAAAGAACTTGAATCCATCCACCGATCTATTTTTTAACCCTATAAACACATGTAACAACGCATCCAACAACTACATACTAAAACAAAACATGTATTCCCCCTAAAAAATCTCTACCAACAAGAAGTTCTTTTCATAAAAATCATAGATCCATACACTAGGCATGCCATACACCTATATATGTATTCATACATTAGATTCCCATAAGAAATTATGCATTATAGAGGAGAAACTAAGAGATTATTGATTAAATCATGCATCTTACCGGGTATTAGAGCCTCTATAAACAAGGATAGTCATAAATCCACCTAAAACTCTTCAATCCACCTTGAGATTCAACCCAAAAGACTTAGACTCATGGCTATCCAAACAAAATCGATCCTATGAATGATTAAGACCAATGGGTCATACCCCTTAAAGAGAAATATTCAAAATTCTCGGCAACACCTCAAGATTTTCTATTAGATTAAGGGGAAACTCGACTCTAATAGGTAGACATGCCCAACTTTCTCATAACTACAATCGAATCGATACTTCATAATGTTAAAAACAATCAAACTCCCAAGACTAGGAGGATTTAGATGGGTGTGCTCAACACAAAACCAAGACCAAGATAGCAAAGGACCTAACATAACATGCCACCAAGGCCAAGATTCCACCTCCCAACACAGGGGCAAGGAACAACCATAACAGGAATCCCGAATACCTCTAGGGACTTCCATTCTAACACTGACCACAAACTCTACCCTACCAATATAGAGGAGACTAAGACTAGACATGAGTGGTAGAAGATGCATCAAAATGCAAAGGACAACGACATAAGGAGGGATAACCCCTACAAGGCACTCGTTTGCCATATAAAATAACACTCTACTTCCAATGGGTTGGAGAAACTCGACATCCATTGACATAGAGAATCCTAATAATATACAAGAATGACTGGCGATGCATCAAGATGTGAGGAACGAAAGGAAAAGTACATACAACCATTGCAAGGCAACTATTTTACCATACGAGAACAATACTCAACTTCCAAAGGACCGGAAGGAGTCAGCATCCATAAAGGGAGAACAACATCCAAGAATAGGATACAAGGAAGTGAACAATATGCATGAGCAACAAAGGTTCGTGGAATATGCATGAAGAACCCAAAGAGACTAAGTGTCTCCCCACATTTCTAAGGTATTCGAACCGAAAGCTCTGATTCCAATTGTAACGGTCCGGATTCTCAAACAATTTTTTTTGAAAACATTTTTAATGGTTAATAACAGTAGGAGTGAACTCGCTACCTAAGGTGTCAATCCACAGGACTTTCAATGAAGTGAAATGAATTCCACTAACAAAGTACAAAGGTACAGAAAGTACAAAAGTGCAGAAGAGATAAAAAGGGTACAACAACCAACTAGAACAACTACAAAGGAAATATAGAGTGCGGAAAAAAGGTACATCATCTGGCTACTACAACTGAAACAAAAGTACAAGGGAAAACAAGTACAAGTAGACTAAGGTGGAAAGCTCCCAAGGATCTAGCAGCAAGCCAAGCCCCATGTCCACAACCACAAGAATCCCTGTAAATAAATCCTGGAAAAAGGATAGAAAGGAGGGTATGAGCAAACCATAGCTCAGTAGAAAAGCTCCTAACTACTACCAAGCATACACCTGTGGGTGCGTGCCTAAGTGTCCACACACAAACGAAAACAAGGGGAGAAAGGAAACTCAACTCAAGTAAAGGTTGCCTAAAAAATGAGCGTCCCGGGCCAACTCTGCTGATGTAGAAGGAAAGCTGGAAAAAATGCTTAAGGGACCGGTCTCTTGATTATGCGGGTACCGGTCCCCCTTAAGAAGAAGCTGTGGGAAGAAGACAGGGACCGGTCCCTTGATAAGGCGTGTACCGGTCCCCTCTGAGTAGAAAGGTTGGGATGAAGCAAGGGACCGGTCCCTTGATAATGCGTGTACTGGTCCCCTCTGAGCAGCAAGGATGGAAAGAAGAAAGGGACTGGTCCCTTGAATATGCGGGTACCGGTCCCCACTGAGCAGTGGCGACTCCTTGAAGTCTGGTACCGGTCCCTTGATAAGGCGGGGACCAGTCCCTTAGGCCATTTTTGCAGAAATTTAGGAAAAGTTTAGGGTCCGTTTGAAGGCAATTTTGTCCACATTTGAGACTTTTGTAGAACCAAATATATAGGGCAACCCCGAATTTGGGTGCCATAGTCTTTATTTTACTTGTATAACTTTGTTTTAGGTTTTGAAGGAGCTCCTACTTCTCTCTATCTCCCTTCTCTCTCTCTCTCTACATTTACTATGGCATTTGGGTAGATTCAAGCTTCTTGGTCTTCATTAATGTTGTAGGTAAGCTTCTCCTCTCTTTATTAATCTACTTTATTGCACTACTTGTATTGCACTTGTAATTTTCTTTATTTCACTAATTAGTTGTAATGGTTTTAATTCTTAGGATGTGTGAGTAGTCACTTGGTGAAGTCATGGAGTGAGGATATTCCATGACTTGGATGATTTATGCATATCCATTTTTAATGCTAAGTCTAGGTTTTACTTGGGACAAAGCTTAGATTAGGTCAAAGCTTAGGGGTGTTAACCCCCTGATCTTGTGTTGACAAGCTTGCTTGACACACTTGATGCTTGAGGCTATGCCCCCCCCCCCAAGTGTTTGATGTATTGTCAAAAACAAGTTAGTCCCTTGAGAAACCTAGAACCTAGCCCAAAATGATCGTCCTTGTTTTATCTTCCGAGCAATGACTTTGACTTGGTCTTAGCTTGAGTAAATTACGGATGTGTGTAGATTACCCAAGTCTAAAATATCTAATCTCCAATGACTTTGCCTCCTTTAATTAGTTACTTTCAATTCACCTAGCGTAATTTAGGAAAAACAAACAAACCAAGAATCAAGGCTAGCGTCCTACCGCTAAACTATTTGCAAAGTCAACTCGAAACTAAAGTAACAATTCCGTTCCTTGTGGATACGATCCCGTACTTGCCGGGTATTATGCTTGCAACGACTTAGCCCTACGCTTGGGGTTTTTGTTGTTATTATAACGGTACTTCCGTGATCAAGCAGTGGTCCTGCTTGTGCACTTAGGTACACAAGAGTGATCTCTGGTCGACACTAGGATTCGAGTCTCAGACCTAAGCAAGGTTGATTTACTCAATCACGCTCTGCTACCATCTCGGATACATCTGTGGGTGTTAGATCATTGAAGTAAATGGTTGGCTTCTAAGTTACCCAAGCTAATTCGATACTCAGAGCCGGCCCTGGGGTGCCCCTGGGTTTAGCCAACCCCACGGGCCAGGAAAAGCCCTATGAGTTAGGGAAAAATTAAGTTTTTTTTTCTATTGGTAAGTGCAAAAAATTGGATTTTGACATTAGAGCAACCAAAATGTCTAGGCCACCCTGAGTCTACTCCCCCTTTGTATAGCCACATGTAGAAGAAGACTTCTCCGAAACTAGTGACTATTGCCCGTAATTAAGCTACAGGTTGTGTACAATATTGCAGCAATTGAGCTGTCCATTATCAAAAGCTTAACTACAGAAGGTTGATATGCAGGTAATGGCTCGTTTGGTTAAAGAGCTAATCTCGAGTACACATGCATAGTTTGAGATGGAGCTAAGGGCTCGTTTGTTTAGCCAGTTTATTTTGAGAAACCGTATTTGAAGAATTCAACCACAAACTCTTACACATGAGTATACGTTATTTATATAAAGAAAAAGGAACAACCACTTTCCGTTAATTTGTACATTAAAGATATTACTTCCTTTTTTTAGCCTTACCCATACAGATCAATGACCCTAATCCAAACAGGTTTACACCTCCTTTGGCCATGCAATTATGTGGGATATTCAAAACAGGACTAATTCGAACACCATTACCATAGGATCTGGATTTCTTTTTCAGCGGAGGCCTTTTAGACGAATTATAGGGATAATATCCATAATAAGAAAGCGGTGATGGCTGGGAATAGGATGCCGGCGGTGGTTCTTTAAACGAATGCTGCTTCTGGGCATCCCTTGTGCCCGCACTTGGTTTTGGATTTGGTGTGGAACCAGTCGAATTACTTCGCGAAAGAACCTGTAACGACCGAATTAAACTTTTGCCCTGGCCATTATCGCAGTTGAGACTAGTGCTTCGCCTAAACTGCCAAAAGGATTTTGACATTGGCTTCGCCTCTTCTTCGTCAAACTTAATGGATAAGAACTCTATCAACTTCTTCTTCTTGGTATCATCAATCACATTCTCACTTGTACTTCTTGCAATTGAACAGGGCCTAGTATGAAGCACTGTTGAATTACACTGATGAGATTGTTTAATTGTGGCAGTGCTCTTCTTGATCTCAATTGGGAGAATCTTGCCATTGGAGAAGAGCTCATCCGCGGATTGAAGTTCTTGGTTGAAACTGCTTTTGCCAATACAGAAATTGAAATTGAAATCGGGATCCAAAAGAGAGGAATCTGATCGTTGGGTGTCTTTATGCTTGAGATCCTGAGAGAATGAGATTCTTGGACTGGTGCCTAAACTACAAATCTCTGTGCATACATCAACTGCCATAGTCTCCGGTATATCGGCCATTCCCAAATTTTATAGGAGACCAATATATAGCTTCAAAATCCAATAATGTTTGTGATTTTAGACTTCGAGGAGAGACAAAATATTGGGTTCTGGAAATACGAACCGGCTATGCAGGTTGAGGATACACACTGTCTATGCTCTGTTTTGGGGAGGTACAGTGTGGTAGGGATTTACATTACGAGGAAAAGAAGGAGAAACGGAAAATAATGAGT
Organism: Monotropa hypopitys; assembly: GCA_002855965.1. NCBI lineage: Eukaryota > Viridiplantae > Streptophyta > Magnoliopsida > Ericales > Ericaceae > Monotropa > Monotropa hypopitys. Next base: position 1,454 of record NMUG010001952.1, on the reverse strand, counting down.
GAAGGTCACTGAATTTGGGCCCCGAAAGGCTTTGAAAAGGATGCCATATATAGGGGTTTCCAATGAAACTTTTGATCTCACACACAGAGAGAGACACACACACAGAGAGAGAGAGAGTTCACCTTCAAGGGGCTTTACTGAAATAAAGGCCGATGGAGCCATGGTTTTGCTCCAATGAAGAATGTAAATAGTTGAAGTGGGGGGTCTTGGTTTAACCAAGAGGTACCAAGTTCGAGTCTCACTTTTTCCCCTATAGATTCTGTAACATGGGTTATTCTTAGTTGATCAATAGTGACTCTGCTTAACGCTACTATGATGTGTATTAGCCATCCGGCGTAAAGCTCATTTGGTGTGAACACATAATGGGGTAATTTCCAGATCCTTGTTGGGACTGCCCCGTGTAATCGGATTGAGTCCCACTAGATGGAGCATAAAATGCACTAGTCTGGACTCTTCTTTCTGGGAGAGGTATATCAGCGCTGGACAACATTATGTATAGGACCATTTGGGCGAGTCACGCATTTACCGATCCTCTCATCTCAACTCTTGTCGTGGAGTCTTGTCGTGGGGTATCTATTGTAGGAAGTGGTTATTTCCTTCTAACTGGACATTGTCTATTGGCAAATAAGTTGTCTAGCTAATGACTGTGTGCACCATCAAAGGGTGAGATGTGGTATAAATTTTTGCATTGACAAGTTTAAATTTTTAATTTGAATCATGATTATGCATGTGATCTTAATTTCAAAAAAGTTACCCCAAACTTTGGGGAGCCCCATCGCCCCGCCTTAGAGCATCCATGGAAGAGATAAATCGCAGATGTGCCTCAATTGGTCGAGGGTTCAGGATTGATTGTACATTATTAACATACAAGGAGACTAAATTCAGACTGTCGTCAATGAAATTCGAATCCCCCATCATATGGTCCAGTAGCAAGACTACTTCTAAATAACATGTCCTTTGACAAACTGACTTATGCCCTGAGCGTCACCTAATCTTAATTTAAGCCCAAATGAAGAAGGTGATAAGGATGTTCAAACCTGTATTATCTAGCTATACTAGAAATTGCTCCTGCCAACACTACAATGTAACACATTTTGAATACAAGTTTCTATTGATTTATTTTAACAATCTTAGTCATTTAATATGTCTCCAAATATTCTTGAGTTTGAATTGTGTTAGAAATTGAAAAATCGGCATTGACTCAAAGATGAGTAGTATACTGCAATATTTGAATAGTAAAAATTAGCCCAAAACAATTATTGTTAGGATTTAATAAATTAAAATGAGAGTTAAAATGAATTATTCATGCTTATTACACGATTTAATAGATTTTGAGTACAAAATAATCAAGTATTTAAGGATTCATCATATTTTATTTCTAAAAATGTTAAATATGTATATTCTTGTGTTTGAATTACATTTATTCACTTAAGAAAAAATATGACATGGCAGTA
>NMUG010001951.1:0-16785 GCA_002855965.1 Monotropa hypopitys | reverse complement strand
TAGAGATTGTTCTTGATGGTTAAAATCTATTAAACTCTCATAGGACTACTTGGAATTGATTTAAAGTCCTTTAGACTTATATTCATTGATTAAACATTTTTCTAAGGACTTTAAATCATAAAAGATATATAATATAAGTTCCTATATATTTTCTATGGTTATAAATCAGTCTAAGGAACTTATATAATATAAATATAAGTCTTGAACGAAATTATTTTAACTTTACTTAAGTCCCATTGGCTTTCCCCTTCAATTTTCAATATTTGTTCTAACCGGTATGGAAACCGGCATACCGCCCGGTATGTCGGCCGGCACACCGACTCTATACCGGATTGTGGCAAACATGGGCACAAGGTTTGACAATTACAAAGGACCGAATTTTACACTAACCGGCATACCCGTCCCCTACCGGTTGCCTACCGGCTTTTGTAAAATTGTTCAAAATTCAATTTTAAGTTGCAATTAATTACAACAATGCCACCCATTGGCTATAAACGACTAGTTTTAGATTGGGAGCTATATAAACATGCTTGAGGGTCCTTGAAAAGGTTAGAGACTACTCCTACAAGTTGCATATACATACCTATCTCCCTCAAGCTTCTAAATACTCTCTTTCTCTCTTACTCTTATAACTTTCTAATTTACTTGAGAGATTGTGAGTTGTGCTTCATTGTAATATTATTTGAGAGATAGAATTTTATTGGCTATAGCAAGGGTTTGTCTTGCTCAACATACTATCATCTTGTGCTTACACTTGAAGTCAAGCTTTGGAAGAAGCTTTCAAGAATACTTGAAGATCAAAGAAGGAAGTCAAGCTTGGATTGGAGCTTGCATTGAAGTCAAGTTCAAGCCTAGAAGGAGGAAGGACTTGCAACGGTTGGTGAGCACCATTGAAGCATCACAAGGAGGGAGCCTCCTTTGAAGTAGCTCAAAGTTGGAAAGGTGGGAGGTACCTTGGGAAGTAGCTCATCAAGGAAGGTTTGAGAAGTCTTGTGAAATTGCTCAACATTGTATGGATTTGACAACTACCCGAAAGTTGTAAAGGTATTAGTAGAACTCTTACTTATTGGTAAGAGAAGTGGATGTAAAGATAGGGACTTGGACAATTCCTAACCGAACCACTATAAGATCATTGTATCATTGCCTTTACTTCTTTACTTTCTTAGCCCTTAAATATTGAGCAAATAATTCATTCTCACCTTACTATTCATAGTGCTTGCAATATTAAGATCTAAGTATCTTTATATATCTAGTTATTTAGAACCACTTGAAAAACAGAAACCTCGACCTCTTGGGATTAGAACCCCAAGAACTTGAGGTGTAACGTAAGGGATTCACTTAGTGCTTTAATTAGATTGGTATTTGAACTTGTGACATTCATCATACTTTGAATAGTTGGTCTTCCGCACTAATTTGCCTATATTATTCTTTAATTGGAAATAATCTTTTATTTGGGCATTTTAGTTAATAAACCAATTCACCCCCCTCTTGGTTGTCCATTGCATCTAGTATATTGGGAATAACAATTGGTATCAGAGCGGTTGCTCTATTTTTGATCACTTCATTGTCTCACCAATTGTCCTTTGGTTTTATTTTCTTTGTGATCATATTCTCGACTTAACCGTCTAGAGTTAAGATCCATAATGGAAACCAATTTTCTTCATGGTTCATCTATATCGACACCTCCTATTTTTCATAGTTTAAATTTCCCAACTTGGAAAAATAGGATGCGTATCTTTGTCCAATCAATCGACTATGATCTATGGATGATCATAGAAAATGGATTTCATCTTCCTAGGATAGATATAGATGGTATATCTAAGATTAAACCATTTTCGGATTGGCATGTTTATGATTTACAAAAGTTTGATTTAAATGCCAAAGCCATGAACTTATTATTTGACTCTTTGAGCATTGATATTTGTATAAGGTTTTCTTCCTTTGACTCCGCTAACGACATTTGGAGATGTTTAGTCACTTTGTTTGAAGGTTCAAATGAAGTTGAACTAGCTACTACTTGGAGCAAGGAAGAAGAAAGCTATTTAGACAAGAAGGAAGAAAGTGCTTCATTAAATATTTGCCTCATGGTCAACGATATTGAGGTATCTTCTAGCTCTTTCTCATCTTGTGATGATATGGAAGAAAAGTTTGAATCCTTGTTGAATGAGTATGAAAAACTCACATGTAAGTATAAGAAACTCAAGTCCTTTTCTTTAGAACTATCACACGAATTTGATGAAACATTGAAAGAAAAGGAAGAATTACAAACTAAGTTAGACGAACTAAAGAAGGAGTATGATGAACAAATTTCCTTATTTGATTCCAAGATAGAAAAATTAAAATGCTCTGTTGATGACAAGATATCCATATTTGAGCATGATGAGAAGAAATTTAAAAATAAGTTTCATGTGCCTAATTGTACTATTCCTAAGGAAACACCTAAATTGGTATGTCACTATTGCAATCACATTGGACATATATCTAGTACATGTCCCGTTAGGAAAGTTCATCATACCCGTTCTTCGAGTGTCAAATTTATATGGGTTAGAAAAGATAGGGTAGTTCATGTTCATTCTCATGTTGATAGGCCCAAGGTATCTTGGGTACCTAAATCTTGATCTACCCATGTCTTTAGTAGTTTAGGATGTGCTTTCAAGTTATATCCTCTTGATTTAATTTAGGAATCGTTTCTTGGCATATGTGTGCTTCTTGGTGTTATTTCATGCCATATGTCTTGTATACTCATTTTGCATAATGATGACTCTTGGCATATATACACATTTGTTTTCATGCCAAGATGATTCTTGTATATTCATTGTTTTATACACCTTGGTTTGGCATTGTCTTGATTATATATTGGCTCATATGTTGCCTAGTGTGTAGTCTATGCCATATGTCATGCCATGTGTTCATATTGCCTTATAACTTGTTTGTTCTTCATGTTTATTCTTTGAACAAGTTTATATAATTGTTGTAAGATATTCTATATGCTTAAAAGGATGTTTATATTGCTATATAAAAATATAGTATATAGACTTATTTCTTGCATTATGCTCATTTCAATGACTTGCTTCCAAACTTGCCTTAGAATTCTCATAATATTTTATTAAGAGTTTGAGCAAGTTGGAATAATGATTTTAAATTATTTTTAATGCTTGGAATGATCATAAATTGAATATGTGGGAAATCAGCATGTTGACTTGGTTCAAGTGTCAAACATGTTGATTTTCCCTTTAAACATGCTTCCAATGGTATCAAGACTCATCACACTTGATAATTTTTTATTATGAGCATCCTTACATTGTTATTTAAAGTGTTTTGATGGTTGAAAATAATTGAAACCAAGCTTACTTGAGATTTTGGCTACCTAAGTTGTTTGAAAGATGAAAATCCTATTTTCTAGTAGCCTTGAGTACATTGAATAATTTCCATATGAATCATTATAAAAATGGAAAGTTTATATGATATTTTTGATGTATAATATGTGTATTATATTTATTAAAAACAATTTTTTATTTTGAATTATATAAAGTTTTACATAAGCCATTCTTGTCAAATATTCAAAAAATTGCAGACTGGACACTATCTGTCAAACCGGTATGATACCGGTATGCAGCTGGTATACCGGCCGTTATACCGGACGGCATACTGGTCTATACAAAAAAATCGGCCAGAATGTTTTAAAATCGATTTTCCCTTTCATTTCTTCTCAACCCTGCGATTTCCAGCAGACCTATTCAAACCCTCTTCTCTCCTCACCCCTCCTTCTTACCAAATCTTCATCAAATCTTCAAAACTCTTGCCCTAGGTACCAAAATCACTCTAATTCCATCCCCTCTACATCATACTCCAAGGGATTGGAAAATCATCCGTTCAAAACTCTCAAAATTAAGAAAACTCAAATTCCAAACCCTAGGTTCAAAATCTTCAAATTCTCGAAATATATCTACATATTCTCGCAAGTCCATGAAGAGCAAGCATTCTCATGGAGAATCAAGCCAAGCTCCTACCTTTGACGGGTCACGATTCCCAAATTTCAATGCGGCTTCTCAATGGGACTCATTCACTACAAAACCCATCATTACCGGGCGCAAGGTAATATCTTCTCCCAAATCTAGACGTCATTTGATTGATCTCATGGAGGTGATTGGGTGGAAGAAAGGTCTAGAAATACCCACTACCGTTTTCAAGAAGCTTGTTAGGTACTTCTATTATAACCTATATGTAGAAAGTGAAGAGTTTGAATACACCTTGAAGTCCTTTGTTAAAGGCAAAATGATCACTCTTGATGTCAATACCTTGGTGGAGATTCTTGGTCATGATAGGGGCGTCATGCATGTTTATCTCACCAATGACCAAGATCTCCAAAATGCTTTTGAAGACCTTACACCCTTACTACAAACCGTCACCCGTGAGAGGACCATTTCCAGAGGGATTGTTAGGAATAATCTTACACATGAAGTAAAATTCATGCACACTTTCATCTACGAAAACATCATTCCTAAGGCGGGCCATTATGATGCCATCTCGCCCATGCAAGTTTATGTCATGTACTGCTTATTAAAAGGCATTAAACTTGACTTGGGCTATGTTATCTTGCATGAAATGGCTTCCGTTCTCTCGGATTGGCAAAAATCCCTACCCTTTGGAGCCATTCTAACTAAGATCTTCTAACACTTTGAAGTTCCCCTTAGAGGGCAAGCTATTGATACCTTGGATAGATCTCCAATGACCTTCCCTAGGCTAAAAGAACCTAGGAGCACCACCATGGGAACCACTTCCGACATTCCTCCTCCTCCAAGTGATGTTCCACTTGAAGTTGGGCAAAGCTCACAACCACCTACAATGTCCCAAGACTTTATGAATGTGGTGCTTAGCCAACTTGTCTGTCACGACCTGAATTTCCATTCCTTTTAAAATTCGATTTTTTGAGGAAATAAAATACAATTCGTTGAATCTTGGAATATCTTAGATCTTGGAAAGGTTGGGTGGACCATGAGAAGGAGTCCATTGTAGGTTGATCCTCCCCAACATGAATTTCATTCTTGTCCGGATCATTGAATCTTAATCGTTCTTTGTTTGTTCGTTGTTTATAAATCGTTTAATGCATTTATGATCTTGAGGGAGGCTAAGTGATGGCCTTGGAACCTCATATCAGTGCCTAGAATGTTCGGGAGGTGTCCTTGGACGAGTTGGAAAGGTTCGGAGTCTTTTTGTCGCATTTCGAAACTTTTCTGCAGGCTTCGTCCGGACCATGCTTGGGCTTCGTCTGGACGACGGGTCAAGAAAATGAATTTTCTTGCTTCAGGAGGTTTCGTCCAGACCACGGTTGGTCTTCTTCCGGACCATGGGGTTTCGTCTGGACGACCATGACTTTCGTCCGAACGACGGTTCGCAGAATTGCGCGATTTGGCTGTTTTAAATGAGGGCCATTATGGTCTTTTCACCCCTAAGTCATTCCCAACCCCACAAATTCAGTTTTGGGGCTCCTTCTTCTTCATTTGGAACCTTAAGCTTCTCTCTCTCTCTCCTTCCATCCATGGAAGCTCCCACCTCTCTCCTCTCTATCTCTACCTTTCCAAGCTCCAATGGAGATTTTCAAAGAACAAACATTGTTCCTCTCGTCTCTAGCTCTCCGATAAGCCCCATACTTTCTCCATTCCTCCAAAACTCGAAGTTAGGACTTGGGAGGAAAGTACTTGGATCGAGAAATGGCAAGGAGAAAGGTTGCTCCCCTTGGCGAGAGCTATCCGGCAACCCACTTGGCGAATCCATCCGGCGAGATTTTTGATTCCGGCGACTTTCCGGCAAGGAGCTATGGAGATGCGGTCTTGAGGAACATTGAATAGGATGAGGCGGTCTACGCGATAGCGGGTTTGGTTTGCGGCAACATTTTCTGGCGACTTTCCAGTGACTACTCCGGTGATTGCTCCGGTGGGTAAATTCTTGATCATTATCAAGCTTGTGCGTGTGTGTATTTAGTTTTTCATGTTTGTGCCTTAAGTTCGTAATGATTCCCCTTATATTGTCCTTGCGGTTAAATAGAACCTCCTTGGTAGAACTATGCAATTTTGGGTCGATAGGTATCGATAGTGGAATAAATAAATTTGGGAGTATTGATTAGTGATTGAATGGTTAGTTGGTCACCCTTGAATTCATAGACACCACATGTTCGGTAAAATGACTTAGCCTATTATAAATGGGCCTTTGGAAGGATTTGACATGGTTGAATAAGTAGTAGTACTTGGGTTGTATCGTGATGGGTTGAATGTTACATAGTTATGAATGTGGACCCTTTGAGGTAATCCGTAAATGAAATTATGGCGACTTCACTTGATTGTGTGGACCTCCCTTGGCATCGCCAAGGTTAGAGGCATAAACCCCCCCATTGATACTACTTGGGTTTGTTGGCGTTGACATTGAGTTTGATGATCAACTTGGAAAAGAGGACATTGTGGTTAGTCCTCCTTGACGTGGTCAAGGTTGAGGTTGAAAGGCGGGAAAACGACAATCTATCAAATGAACTCTCAATATTGAGGATGTGCCCCATGAGGGCTACTCGTACTCGACCTTGAATCCATCATATATAAATTATGAAATGAAAACGAGAACGACGATTCATGAATGAAATTGATAACCACGAATATGATTGGATTGTTTCTATGCGGGAATGTACTTAATTTTTAGGGATTCCCGGCATAGTAAACTTGCGATGACGATCCGGGAATGTACTTGATTTTTAGGGATTCCCAGGATAATATTTGTAACAACGATACGTGATTGATATGTTCTTATGCGGGAATGGACTTGACTTTTAGGGATTCCCGGAATGGTCGCTCCATCCACGACTTTGTACACAAAGGGGCTACGCGAGCCCTCCCAACGGCCTTTGGGGAAGACGGACTAGGTTTGGATAGTGTGTTGACGAGCTACTAGACCAACCTTGCCCTATCGACGTTACAACGATACTCGGATGAATTCCGAATGTTCTTGATTTTTAGGGATTCTGGGATTCATACCACCTTAGCAAGCCATGGATGAATACGGAATGGACTTGATTTTTAGGGATTCCTGGATTCATACCATTTGTGAGCTATAGATGAATACGGGATGGACTTGATTTTTAGGGATCCCAGGATTTATTGGATTTAACAATAAAACACTTATGGGATATACTTGTAATGGAATCCCGCGCACTTGTCATGATGCGATCAATAAACCAAACGATAACTCAAACATATGATTCTTTGGTAAGGAAGTGGAATAAAGGTAAGAATGATGATCTAAGTCATATTGGGATAGACTTGTAATGGAATCCCCTTGGCACTTGATGGTGTGTGATCCTCGGAACAATAAAAGAACCTTTTCGATAATTTTGTGAACACCCTCCTTTGTTGTCCCTTGTACTATGTTTACACACCTTGATTAGATATCTTGGCGCAGTATTGGGTTGGGATTCTTAGTAGATCCTTGGAGTTGTTGGATTTTAGTAGTAAGGATGGTTGAGTCGAGATTTGAGGTCGTTTCAGTCGGACTTGGGAGGTGGTGCCTTTGGTGTCCATTTGAGGTTACGGTTTGGGTTTTAACACGTTTGTCGATGATATGCCTTGGTCCCTTTTGTCTTGTGTTAGGCCTACCTTACGTGCACCTTAGTCCCTTTACGTTTCTTTTGTACCTTGATGGTGGACTTTTTGCCCTTAGTAGAGAGTTGGTTGTGACGACTTGAGATTGAGTCAGATTAGCCTTTGGGCTCGACACTTTTACCTCCGTTACCTTTGAGAGGATTAGTAGGTGTACTCGTAGTCCGGTCACTTTTACAGTTCGGCTCGCACTCATTTTACTACTTTACTGCTTATGCTTCTCTCTCTAGCTTTACTACTGTGGTTGCCACTACTATTGTTCTAGTTCTTTACAGTTTCTACTTGTGCTGACCCCTCCTAGGCATGCACCACCCGTGCATGTTTGATAGTGGTCAGGAGTTTATCTACTGAGTCGTGGTATGCTCAGACCTTCGTGGTCCCCCCCACAGGTTGTTGCAGAGACGTGTTGAGATTGTTGAGCTTGGAGCTTCGTCAGCTTCCAGGTTTTCAGGGACCGTTGCAGCAGGTTTCACTTGGTACTTTTGTTGACTCCCGAGGGTGGGATGTACCCTCACTCTCCTTTCGGTTCAGTACAGTTGTAGCCGTTTGGCATTTGTTCTAGCTTCCGCTTTTCTATTTATATTGTATCATTTGTATCTGGAAATGTAATGAGAACATAATGGAATGTGTAGATACTACAAGTAATGTTTCCCCTGCTTTTATTTAAATTATTTTCAAAAAGAAAATGGTTTAAAAATTCAGGGCATGACAACTTGGTATCAGAGCTTTCGGTTCGAACACCTTGGAACCGTGGGGAGACACCTAGTCTCCATGGGTTTTCTTGGTCATTACATTGTTCTTTCATCGTGCTTGGGTGCTTGTGATGCACTCTTGCCTCTTGGTTCCGCTTCTTGTCGATACTCTGTTTGTTCTGTCTCCTTCCGCGGATGTTGAGTTTCTCCATCCCTGGGAAGTTGAGTGTTGATCCTTATGACAAGTTCAGTTGCCTTGTAGTTGTTGGGTATCTCAGTATCCCTACCTTTGGCATCTTCGATGCATTCTTTGGTAGTCTTCGTGCTGTTGTGATCTCCTCTAGGATTGCTAGAGTCGAGTAGGTATCTGTAATAGGTTGAAACCCTTTGGAAAATCTTGAGGTGATTGTGGTGTTTTCTTTTACCTTGTCGCTATATAGTAATGAATCTCGATCTTATGATGGCGTAGTAGAACTATCTTGAGAAGTTTTGGCACTAGTCGACGATTCTTAGTACTTGTTGAGCCCCTTGAGAGTAGGTGGCATGATCTTTGTGGTTTTATGATGAAAATTCCGAGGACTTGTAGTAAGATTGGTTCTTCGGTCCATAGAAATCTGATTTTGTTCCCTGCTTTGATGAAATCTTTAAGGCGTAGTCGAGATTTTTCTGGTTTTCCCCTTTTAAGGGGGTTGAGTTGCCTGCGTTTGCCTGTGAAGTGAGATGTTCCAACATCTTTGTTCGTTAGCATGTGAGTGTAAGTGTGACGGTAGTGCATCCTTTTCTCCTAGTCGTGGTTTCGCGATGGTTTGTAGTCGGTAAAGTCGTTCAAAATTCGATGTGGACATTTGCGAATTGAAGTTTGGAGTTATTGTTTTCGTCGCAACCAGATGCTTCGTGGAAGCTGCTTGCTCTTCTCGTGCCCATTTGAACTTCACGATGACCTAGTTTGATTGCTAGTCGTGTGCTAGCCTCTCGGAAAGATTTCTTCGCTCAACTTTTCTCTGCCCGATGGCATGCGCTGTACAGTTACAGCAAATCTCGGATGTGATTCTCTCGTATCCAGTTAATTGAGTCTCGATCTCGTGTAACAGCGCTCCCTGGCTAGGTCCAACTTGTTTATGCGCGGCAGTGCTCCGTCAGTGCGACCTTGTCTAGGTCGGCCTGTTGATTCCCTACCTCGCATGATCATGATCTCTCGTTTCTTCGAATCTATTCTTGTGCGGCTTGGTGCCGATAGTATGGCAAGTTTGTGCTCAGCGCGACAATGGATGCTATACGGTTGGAGCACTTTTCTGTTCGGTTCTGTTCTTTGTGAACCCTTTTGGCAACGTCCTGTGCGGAAATCCTCCTATCTTGTTCTGCTCAGCCGTGTTCGGCTCGGCGGTGACTTTAGTGTCCACACCCGATCGGGAGTTGTCCCTTTTCCCTTCTGTGTAGTACTTGGCTTGATTGATACTGGCATTCTTCCATTGAAATCTTTGTACTTCGCCGATTGATGTGTTCAGATTTTGGTCTCGTGCGTGGTTGATTCGTGGAATCCCCGTTGAATGATAGTCTCTCAGTGACTTATCCGTTGGGTGTGTTATACCCATGCGGCTTCTCCTTCGAGTACTCTATTGATAGTAAACTATGTAGCGCGGACTTCAAGGCATAGTGTGGATCAATTGCAATGCCGTCTTCGGTAAATATCTGAGTTGCGCAGCGGCAACAAGAAAATTCAAGTTGACAATTGTTGTTTTTAGATTTCGGTTCGAGAGAGGAACCAATCTTGGCGATGCACCTGTTGGCATCTACTCATTCGTTTCAGCGGTTTGTTTGGCGGTGCGGCGACTTTCGTGCAAATATCACTTCCCTTCTTTGGAACTGTGTTGGGTGAAAACCCTCTGTTGGATTCGCGGTCTCTTGGTGAACTTCTCGACCGAGTATCGAAGTTCTTCGTGTTATTCCAGTTGCTGATAATGAATGACGTTAATCTTGCCTCCACTTGTTCGGTTGGATGTGCTCTTGGAACTTCTATCGATCTCGCGAATCGTTTTGGAACCCGTGATGTGGGTAGGTCGTCATGAATTGGGAACGAGTGGTTGAGTCGTCTATTCTTGCACCTTCTGTGTAGAATCGACTGCGTGTGTTATTCCTTAGATCGTACGACTATGGATGACCCAAGGAGGTTGAGTGGAGTACGTGTCCGGCCGACACATCTCTAACTCAAACCCTTGTGTCACTTGATGTCACATTGGGTGTGTGTGTTGGGACATATATGTCCATCAAAGATCTTTATCTATATATATACATGTGTGGGGTGTTCGTGGGAATTGGCAGTGCGAAAATTGTATAAAAACACATGTATGAAAATGGTGAAACAATAATGATAATGAATACTGCAGATTGTATCCCCGCTTGTTCTTGCTCCTAGTACGCGTTGTTACTTTCGGCCAATGGTCTTCTATTTCTGATCTCGTTTGGAGCAACTATCGCTCTTGATTGCTGTGCCAACTTGGGAGTTGCCCTTTGTCCTTGGCACGACATTCAATTGGATTCTAAATTTGGCATATGCCCTTGGTTGATCGTTCGTTCTCAAGGAGAACTCGTGGCTTGTGGTCTCGTGGCTTGGTGATTGTTCTTGTAAGAGTCTCGCTCGTTGGTTGACTCTCTTATCGTTGGAGCTACGTTCTTTCAGTGTTTGTCTCTATGAAGAGGATTACTCTCCGTGTTACCGTCTTGTTGGTAGTTTCCTTGGAAAACTTTCAAATGCTTGGTTGGTGGTCGATTAGTCCGTTGAGAAATATTGTTCCCCTTTTTGGTTGCGTTGCAAATCGTTGGCCAACTTTTTGAGAAGCATGACTCCCTTCGTTGTTGTATCATGGCAAATTGACAACCATATCGGTGTTCTTGTGTCGGGAAGTATCCCTTTCGATTTTGTCGCATGGTTCATGGTGCGAACATGAACATTTGTTCTTTGGTGTTTCGATGCACCTCTATCCCTAGTAAATTTCGGGGACGAAATTATTTTAAGGAGGTTGAGATGTCACGACCTGAATTTCCATTCCTTTTAAAATTCGATTTTTTGAGGGAATAAAATACAATTCGTTGAATCTTGGAATATCTTAGATCTTGGAAAGGTTGGGTGGACCATGAGAAGGAGTCCATTGTAGGTTGATCCTCCCCAACATGAATTTCATTCTTGTCTGGATCATTGAATCTTAATCGTTCTTTGTTTGTTCGTTGTTTATAAATCGTTTAATGCGTTTATGATCTTGAGGGAGGCTAAGTGATGTCCTTGAAACCTCATTTCAGTGCCTATAATGTTCGGGAGGTGTCCTTGGACGAGTTGGGAAGGTTCGGAGTCTTTTCATCGCATTTCGAAACTTTTCTGCAGGTTTCGTCCGGAACATGCTTGGGCTTCGTCCAGACGACGGGTCCAGAAAATAAATTTTCTTTCTTCAGGAGGTTTCGTCCGGACCACGGTTGGTCTTCGTCCGGACCATGGGGTTTCTTCCGGACGACCGTTCGCAGAATTGCACGATTTGGCTGTTTTAAATGAGGGGCATTATGGTCTTTTCACCCCTAAGTCGTTCCCAACCCCACAAATTCGGTTTGGGGGCTCCTTCTTCTTCATTTGGAACCCTAAGCTTCTCTCTCTCTCTCTTCCTTCCATCCATAGAAGCTCCCACATCTCTCCTCTCTATCTCTACCTTCCCAAGCTCCAATGGAGATTTCCAAAGAACAAACATTGTTCCTCTCGTCTCTAGCTCTCCGGTAAGCCCCATACTTTCTCCATTCCTCCAAAACTCAAAGTTAGGACTTGGGAGGAAAGTACTTGGATCGAGAAATGGCAAGGAGAAAGGTTGATCCCCTTGGCGAGAGCTATCCGGCAACCCACTTGGCGAATCCATCCGACGAGATTTTGGATTCCGGCGACTTTCCGGCAAGGAGCTATGGAGATGCGGTCTTGAGGAACATTGAATAGGATGAGGCGATCTACGCGATAGCGGGTTTGGTTTGCGGCAACATTTTCCGACGAATTTCCGGTGACTACTCCGGTGATTGCTCCGGTGGATAAATTCTTGATCATTATCAAGCTTGTGCGTGTGTGTATTTAGTTTTTCATGTTTGTGCCTTAAGTTCGTAATGATTCCCCTTATATCGTCCTTGCGGTTAAATAGAACCTCTTGGTAGAACTATGCAATTTTGGGTCGATAGGTATCGATAGTGGAATAAATAATTTTGGGAGTATTGATTAGTGATTGAATGGTTAGTTGGTCACCCTTGAATTCATAGACACCACATGTTCGGTAAAATGACTTAGCCTATTATAAATGGGCCTTTGGGAGGATTTTACATGGTTGAATAAGTAGTAGTATTTGGGTTGTATCGCGATGGGTTGAATGTTACATAGTTATGAATGTGGACCCTTTGAGGTAAACCGTAAATGAAATTGTGGCGACTTCACTTGATTGTGTGGACCTCCCTTGGCATCGCCAAGGTTAGAGGCATAAACCCCCCCATTGATACTACTTGGGTTTGTTGGCGTTGACATTGAGTTTGATGATCAACTTGGAAAAGAGGACATTGTGGTTAGTCCTCCTTGACGTGCTCAAGGTTGAGGTTAAAAGGCGGGAAAACGACAATCTATCAAATGAACTCTCAATATTGAGGATGTACCCCACGAAAGCTACTCGTACTCGACCTTGAATCCATCATATGTAAATTATGAAATGAAAACGAGAACGACGATTCATGAATGAAATTGATAACCACGAATATGATTGGATTGTTTCTATGCGGGAATGTACTTGATATTTTAGGGATTCCCGGCATAGTAAACTTGCGATGACGATCCGGGAATGTACTTGATTTTTAGAGATTCCCAGGATAATAATTGTAACAACGATACGGGATTGATATGTTCTTATCCGGGAATGGACTTGACTTTTAGGGATTCCCGGGATGGTCACTCCATCCACGACTTTGTGCACAAAGGGGGCTACGTGAGCCCTCCCAACGGCCTTTGGGGAAGACGAACTAGGTTTGGCTAGTGTGTTGATGAGCTACTAGACCAACCTTGCCCTATCGACGTTACAACGATACTCGGATGAATACAGAATGGACTTGATTTTTAGGGATTTCGGGATTCATACCACCTTAGCAAGCCATGGATGAATACGGAATGGACTTGATTTTTAGGGATTCTGGGATTCATACTATTTGTGAGCTATAGATAAATACGGGATGGATTTGATTTTTAGGGATCCCGGGATTTATTGGATTTAACAATAAAACACTTATGGGATATATTTGTAATGGAATCCCGCACACTTGTCATGATGCGATCAATAAACCAAACGATAACTCAAACATATGATTCTTTGGTAAGGAAGTGGAATAAAGGTAATGATGATCTAAGTCATATTGGGATAGACTTGTAATGGAATCCCCTTGGCACTTGATGGTGTGTGATCCTTGGAACAATAAAAGAACCTTTTCGATAATTTTGTGGACACCCTCCTTTGTTGTCCCTTGTACTATGTTTACACACCTTGATTAGATATCTTGGCGCAGTATTGGGTTGGGATCCTTAGTAGATCCTTGGAGTTGTTGGATTTTAGTAGTAAGGATGGTTGAGTCGAGATTTGAGGTCGTTTCAGTCGGACTTGTGAGGTGGTGCCTTTGGTGTCCATTTGAGGTTACGGTTTGGGTTTTGACACGTTTTTCGATGATATGCCTTGGTCCCTTTTGTCTTGTGTTAGGCCTACCTTACGTGCACCTTAGTCCCTTTACGTTTCTTTTGTACCTTGACGGTGGACTTTTTGCCCTTAGTAGAGAGTTGGTTGTGTCGACGTGAGATTGAGTCAGATTAGCCTTTGGGCTCGACACTTTTACCTCCCTTACCTTTGAGGGGATTAGTAGGTGTACTCGTAGTCCGGTCACTTTTACAGTTCGGCTTGCACTCATTTTACTACTTTACTGTTTGTGCTTCTCTCTTTAGCTTTACTACTGTGCTTGCCACTATTGTTGTTCTAGTTCCTTACAGTTTCTACTTGTGCTGACCCCTCCTAGGAATGCACCACCCGTGCATGTTTGGTAGTGGTCAGGAGTTTATCTACTGAGCCGTGGTATGCTCAGACCTTTGTGGTCCCACCCCACAGGTTGTTGCAGAGACGTGTTGAGATTGTTGAGCTTGGAGCTTCGTCAGCTTCCGGGTTTTCAGGGACCGTTGCAGAAGGTTTCACTTGGTACTTTTGTTGACTCCCGAGGGTGGGATGTACCCTGACTCTCCTTTCGGTTCAGTACAGTTGTAGCCGTTTGGCATTTGTTCTAGCTTCCGCTTTTCTATTTATATTGTATCTGGAAATGCAATGAGAATAGTATAGAATGTGTAGATACTACAAGTAATGTTTCCCCTGCTTTTATTTTAATTGTTTTAAAAAAATGGTTTAAAAATCCGGGGCATGACATTGTCTCACTTACCACAAATCAAACCAAGTTCCTCTCCGATTTTGACTCTTTCACTCAACAGTTTGATAATCATCAACAAAATACCGACTCAACCATCTCTCACCTAACTCATCGTGTTGACTTCATCTCAGAGCAACAACAACACGTCATTGACCAACAACAATGGTTCCAAAACTTCTACGGGCAATAATATTCAGAGTAGGAGGGCAGCGTTCTGGGGGAAGATGTCTCTAGATCTCCAATTCTACTCTCAGAATGACATAGTAAGTAATCTCCAAGGCATTCTAAGGGTGCTAAACCATAATTGAATCAAAGATTAGAGCTAGCGGATCCAGTTTGTCGAACAGCTGAATTACAAAAGTGTGTGCAACTTAGCCAGAATTCTTTAGAGCTCTCTAAGCGATGCAAGTATGGTGGAATCTAACTCATATCTCAACGGTGAAGCAAAGTGGAATGTATTTGGTCATTGAGAGTGGCGAAGGTGTGTTTGCATCAGTCAAAAGTCAGGTGGACGGGACAGCTAATGCAGTCAATTGGAAGTTTTGGTTGTCTCAAATTGTGATTTTTGTATCACAATTTTTAGTGTTGTTGCTCTCATGTAATTACTTCTATGTGGTTTATTTCTTGTAATTACCGATATATCAATAATTTTTCTTTCCAAAAAAAAATATTCAGAGTACACTCTGTATAACCAATTTCAACAAACTCCCGTGTTTCATGAACCATCTCAAGAAAGGAACGTAGATGACAATGATGGAGAAGAGGTTGATGGAGATGGCCACAATGTTGGAGGAAATGCCGCGGACTAGATTTCATCTTTTTATTTTTGGCTTAAGACTTTTGTTGGTGTGCTTTCTTTGTTTTTATGTTGGAAAGACCAAGTATGTCTAAACTTGGCAAGTTTGTTTTAAACCTTGTTCTAAACCTATGTCCAAACTCAACTTTGCAAATGTGTGTGATTTGCTTGTCATATATGAATGATTTGTGCAACTTATCCATACTTGCATTCATTGATTTATACACTAGAACTTGACATGGTTCACAAGATAACTCAAGTATCGAATCACCTTCAAAATTATTACATACTTGTGCAACTAGATTAAACGAGCTCATGAGCAAATTTTGATTAATATTAGATGTTATATCTTATGTTAAAACAGGTTGTTTGAAAGATATATCAAAATATAAAATTACCACTTGTTTTAGACTATTTTCCTTGCTGTCTGTCAAATTTCTGCAGAACCGGTATGCAGCCGGTATACCAGGCGGCATACCGGCCTATACAAATTTTGACAGAAAAATCTGGCAGAACCATTTTATCTACACTTCAACCTTTATGACCCTATTATGCTTCTAAATATGACATACTAAGATTGAAAAAGGGGTTCAATGTCTTATGCTCTATTAAATTGATCATTGTTGAGAAATCTTTGATTAAAAGTCATCTTGGAACTCACATTTTGAAGAAATAGGACTCTAACTCCTATTTACATGATTAAGGTTTGAACATATTGAATCATATGCCATGATTGTGCCTCAATTGAGTAAATAGTTTCTATTTTGGCATTATGATCTACATATTGGATTCCTACTCTTATGTTTAAAATTGTTTTACGTTCTTGACTTGTTAATAGTCTTGAATGCACATCTTCTTGAGTATTGAATCATAGTTCATATCAAGAGATAAAGCTTGTCCTACAACTTATTCTCTTGAGTTATGCTAGGTAATCCCTACCTTGGTTACTTAAGCGCTTCAAGTCATATATTCTAGATCGATTCCATGACCCTAGTTTTAATGTGCTTTCGATCAAAAATGCATGTTTTCTCTATTAAAACATGTTTACATATAAAAAGGGAGTTGTATGTCATAGATTTGTTTCAAATAGATGAATACTTCAAATTTTGGCATAGTAACTTGTTGACATGCCTTGCTTGATATTATTACATATTCTAGAAAATGACATGATAGGAGATTCACATATTTAGTTGATTGTAGA
>NMUG010001950.1:0-16788 GCA_002855965.1 Monotropa hypopitys | reverse complement strand
CCCGCTAGTTGTTAGATATTGTGTTGGAATTGAGCGATAATCTTGGACCCGCGAGTTGTTTGATGTCATGACGGATATGGGCACGGATATGGCACGGGCACGGTTTAGATAATGGCACGGCATGGCACGATAGCGGGCACGACACAAGCACGGGCACGGCACGGCATGGCACGGCATGGCACGGATAGAGATGGGCCAATGGGCCGTGCCAGGCCTATGCTAATTTTAATTGGGCCGGCACGGCACGACACGATTAATAAATGGGCACGACACGGCACGACACAAGGCACGTTAGGCACGGAATTAAATGGGTCGGGCCGACACGGCACGACACGTTTGACACCTCTAGATGGAATGCACCGGACCAGTTTTGGAAAACCAAAAGTTTTATTGATTTTCAACATTTTGGTACAATTCAGTGATAATATTTTCTGAGATTCAGGGCATTCCATGGTTTGCCGACAGGCATGCCATCCATTTCTTCCAACTTGTAGGCTCCTTTACCGACAATCTTTGTGACTCTAAACAAACCTTCCCAGTTTGGCATGAGTTTCTGTTTTTTGCTTTTTAGAACCACCTTCCGGAGGACGAGTTCGTCCGGTTTGGATATCCGGACACAGACGTTTTTGTTGAAGCCATTGGCTACTTCTTGTTGATAGGAGGCCAGTCTGATCCTAGCAGACTTCCTCTTTTCTTCTACAAGGTCCAAGTCGACAGCCAGAGCCGAATCGTTTGTTGGCTGATCAAAATGTTGCGTCCGGATGGTTGGGAACCCAGCCTGGATAGGGATGACTGCCTCCACATCGAAGGCCATAGAGTATGGTGTCTGGCCGGTTGACCGACGTAGAGTGGTCCGATAAGCCCGGAGTACATGTGAGAGCTCCTCTTCCCATTTCCCCCTCTTTGACTCCAGCCTTCTCTTGAGACCAGCTGAAATGGTCTTGTTTGAAGCTTCGGCCTGACCGTTGCATTGAGGATAGTAAGGGGTGGAGAGATACCAGAGAGTCTGTTTTTCTATATCATGAATAGTGTTTTGATAGAGTATATATAGGGCATTCTGACTTGGCACCAAATATGCAAGTGTGTGATGCACACGGGTGGGAGGCCGGGTGCTGACGTCAGCCCTATAGTGCTGCTGGGCCGCTGAACCGACCCGAGCCACATTAGCAGTTGTACGGCCGACCCGAGTTCCACCTATCGGAGGTCATTGTTCCCTGCTGTTGCCGATGGTGGACCCCTCCGGCATAAGACCGTCCGTCGATGGAAGTTGTTCCATCTCCCGGTAGGGAGTGGGGACGCTGGGCTTCCTTGATGTCCAGATGGGTATGCCGGAGGTTGAAGGAGGCTGCATGTCCGGCCCGGCTTGGCTCCTTCGGGTGTCCGGTAAGACTACTTAGGTTGCTGAAGAACACATGATGAACCACCTATTCTGTCCTCCAGCTACAGTGTATGTCCGGAGGTCCGTGAGGCCAACAGCCCTGGATTGCTCCGTGATGTATGAACTGGATCCGGATAGTTGAGTAGATCCGGATGGTGGGGTTCGGCCCAAGAGGGATACGGTCCGGCTACCATATAGCACATAGTCGCGACAGATAAAATCCACACTCTTTTAATCATCCCAAGAAGCCCTTTTCCGAAAGTGATTCTCATTAGGATCTACAATAGGTTCATCCTTCGTAAGGAACCTAACAAGTCCCAACATGGTAAGATAGAACAACATTTTGTTCTACCATATCTTAAACTCCGCTCTTGTGAATCTATCCAAATGGATAGCATAATTCACTAGTGGAAACAGTCCAGGAAATTGAGGTAGAAGTTTTGGAGTCACAACAATAGATGAGGAGATAGCCATCGGAACTGTAGAAGGATTTCCAAGAGAATTCCCAAAATTGATTCCCAAAGGGATTCCTAAAGGAATTTCCAAAGGTATTCTATCCTTTAGATGGAGTACCACCAATATAGTGGGTAATTCTATTGAATTAGTAAAGCCATCGAGTGAAGCTTTATGAACCTGGTGAAAACTATCACTGAAATCAGCATTCACTTGTTGTGAGACGTTGGTATCCAGGATAGTGTTCCTAGCCTTGGGAAACACAAAGTCATTCAATTGTTGGAAACCATTACTGTTGTTGAAAGAAAATCAAATTTGTATTAGTAAACTAATTAAATGAAACTAATTAAGAGATGTAAACAAAATATGTTTATGTTCCAAAACCTTGTGAGAGAATAGACAAAGGAAAACAATATTTTGTAGAAAACAACATTGGTTAAAGAAAGCAAACTAGCACTAGAAAATTGGCTTAAGACTGTATGGAAAACATGAAAGAAAGAATCACAAAAACACGAAAAAGAATCTAGAAAATAAATAACAAAAATAGAAACAAAAATACAAGGAAATTGAGCTGAAGGCCTGTGCGAAACACAATTTTCTTGTGCCAATTTTTCTACGTCAATCGGAGGTACGGGAGGTTTGTGATAGCAAATGGGCTCCCAAGATACAGACGGTAGGACCGGTAGTGGCACCAAAACTTATCCGTGATTGAACCGGTTGTGTTAGAACTCTGACCGGAAATGCAGGAATAGAAGTACTGAAGGCTGGAAGAGAAGAGTAGGAGAATTGATTTTAGTGTGTTAGAATAGGAACTCGTCATGCCATTTTATACAGACATGGGGAGACTCTTAGGCTACTAAACTAATAGGCCTTTCATCTATAGAGGAAAATAGACAACCATAACCCTTAGGCTACTGCAAAAAAATGAAAAGCCAATGGGTATACATGTTGGGTATTAGGGTTGGACTGGGTCCATCCCAAGTCTTCATACATTGGGAACAAGCCCGAATAGCCCACAAATCACAAGGCCAATCCAATTGAATTTTCTATTAGAGGATTGGTCTTTGGCATATTCCCATGAGGCACGGACAGGCAGGCGGTGTGTCTACATGTGTGTGTATGGAAAAAAATCTGAAGCACACTTTATATTACTTTCCTCTTAGTTTTTATTATGATATTTAGTCACACAACATGTTAAATATACCCAACACATGTTTTCCCATTTTTGAATGTGGGGTTGAGTAATTTTATACTCACCCACCATTGAGAATACCTCATTTTGAGTGACAATTTCTCATTTACTATTTAATAAATTATAATAATTTTTTTGTATTACCCGCCCTTAGAAGTATTAAAATCCACTTAGAATCATCTCCAACGATTCCATATTTAATTAATAAATATTTACCAAAATCTATAAATATATTGGTAAAAACATTTTTATAACATATGAATCCTAACACACGTAACCGAAGAGAGTCTTAGGACTATTGACGTGAAAAGATGATACAAGAATTATGTTTGAACTCTCCTACTATTGGATATATCATGATCTTGGATATTTAGGGGAAGTTCTAGATTAATTGTGATAAGGATGAGAAATCCTAAATCATTTCCCATTGTTGACAACGATTAATAACTAGAACGAATTCAAGGTTAACGAGGGAGAACATCTATATAAAATGATTATACCCAACAAAGAAATTACATTGTAATTGTGGTAGGGTAAATTAGGATTTTCCATGTATAACGGGCAAATCCAGATTCTCTACACAGAAGCTTGAAGCGTGTCACTTGCTATCAAAATATTCGATACAGAAAGCCATATGTCATCAGTATTACACACTACATATTAGGTCATCCATGTGCGGCTTGACACCCTGACATTGCGATATGAAGTTATATAGTGGAATGCATGTTGGTTAATCTTTGATATACTCACCCGCGTGCCAATCAATTTGCACCACAATACGGATCAGGTCAGCCTCGTGCAACTTGACATCTTGTCAGTGTGGTATGAAGTTAATTAGTGTGGTAAAGATAGTAGGTGATGTGTACATGTGTTAATTGATCAGTGGGTAGCATCTAACACATGGGTCCTAGTTTCTTACACCTAAAATTGTATATTCCGAGTTCCCAAGAATGTGAGAAGTGTTCAGTTTTCACTATGACGAGGATTCTCAGAGGATTAGAATGAAAGTCCTAATCCTATCCTAATGGCTATTAATAAGATGGTAATCCAAAAGGATTCTATCCAAGCCAAGAGATGTATCAGAAAGATAGACATAACCGAAAGAATTCTCAAAGGATTAGGAAGAGAAGTCCTAATCATATCCTGATGACTGGTGAGAAACTAGTCATCTGGAAAGACTCTAAGACTGGTAATGACCTCATATAAAAGGGAGGGTCAAACAATGGAAGGAGTTAACTAATTTCTAACTTTCGAATTTAATAAGAGCTTGTTCTTTTCTTAGAGTTTTCTTTTGATTAAGTTGATCACCACACTAGCTTAATAATTGGAAAGCCTTTTGGCCATAGTGGTGGGAGGTCCTCTAACGTTTTTGTAAGTGCATATATATGAGTCAGTGCATAGAAAGCATCAACTAATTTAGTCACTCTAGTAAAACTAGTTAAACCTAAAAAATTGGATATTTACAAAGGTCATATCGACCCCAATGTTTACCCTCACACAATTAGCACCGTCCATAGAAAACCCACCCACAAAAGAATAAGCAAACCAGAATCCAAACAGACACCAGTCCAGATACAAAAACATGGACATTGATGATCATGACACCTCAATCGTGGAAAAATACAGTAGGCTTGGAAAATGAGGGTGGGATACCCACTCTAACCCACCTCTAACACCAAAGAAATCCAGAAATGCCCATCCTCGCATTTAAGGAACTCATAGAGGCGCTCCTAGCCTAATAGAGAATCACAAAACCCTTGCTGGAGGTGCTAGGAGCCTATATAGGGTCCAATACAATTGCACAGAGAATAGGACCTACTAGAGTACGGATAGGGAGTACTCCCAGAAAGGAGACAATTAGTATTATTCACGTTACTCTCAGTCTAGACCCAAGTCCAAATCAATTAGAGACGAGAACCTGGAAAAAATTATCAAAGAACAGTTACCAATGATCTCAAATCAATTTCAACCCTCCTTTCACACCCAATTCAACCACAAACCTTTTCACATCCTTTCTATCTCACATTTTACCACTTGCATGCCAATACTTATATATATACAACCATTTGGATTAACTTAATTATTAATTCACCTATATAATACATTTTATCGGATTTAATAGAAACGAGTCTTATAACTCTCCCCCGCTTAATAAGATTTCGACTCCGAAATTAAAATTCAAAGATTTACACCTTTTTCCCAAAAGACACCCATTCACCCTCTTATGATACACGAAATGATCATTTTATCATACTTTAACCAAAACACCACTCTCTACTATGATATTTTGAGAACATCACGTTCTCCATTTGATTTTCAAGACTTCCAATATGAAGGGACGTTAGCTAGGCGTACTCCAAACCAGACCTTGAGGCAATTGCCTGGTATCATACAATTATCCCAAAATCTCGCAACTAATGACTCCTCCAAACATAAGGATATAACATCCAAGTCACATCGGATAACAAAACTTTCACCAAAAACAAACTCGCACTTGAGTATTGATTTACACCATATTTATATCACTCTATTCCTTAACAAGGCAAATGCATCTCATGCATATTATTCAAAATGAAACATGGTTCACAACTTCCTTTCTAAACATATAGACCAAAAGTCCTTATTCTATACAAATCAAGCATTACATGCAAAATGTTAATTGTAGTGTTTTTTCCCTAAACCAATATAGATATGAATATACATCCCACATATTTTCTGGTATGTCTCACACACCACTTGGATATTCTTCCAAGATGACCATACGCCCCACACAAGCCAATACTTATATATATATAACCATATATATTTATTTACATGTCTCTTCCAAAAACCATGCCCGAAAGCCTTTTCTTTCCAAAAACCATGCCTGAAAGCCTTTTCTTTCCAAAAACCATGCCTAAAAGCCTTTTCTTTCTAAAAACCATTCATATGCATTAACAATGCAACATGACTATGCACTTTCCACAACGTGTATTTAACAAAAACAAGTAAAACTACACAAGCAACATAATAATAAAATACATTATTCTTACACTCACAACAACCATTTACATGCCAACTTAGATGACAAAATTCTCTAACATGCTTGCCACACCACATTTTCACTACACTATGCAAGATACACTATGCATTTACAACAAACATAAGCGCAAGCAATCATAAGGACACTACAAATGGATGTACTTAAAATAAAGCACACTTAAATCAAAAGTATAGAACATAAATAATGTATACCTGCAACACCTTTTGTCACACTTGTCATTCCCGCGATGCCGAGACAAAATTCCTTCCAAAACTTGAAGCCACATTCTTCCCTTTGTCATTTTTGAGTGAAACTCTATTTGTCCCTTTTTGTACCAAAGTTGAATTCTGTGCACACTAATTTTTCTTCCGTGGACACATTGCCGACTTGTGTCCAAACTCCTTACAACTAAATCATTTAAACCCTTCAGCCTTATTAGAGCACTCTCTCATCATATGACCCAAAATTCCACAACTAATGCAATTTTTAGGAAACTTCCGAATGCTTACGCTATCTTTCCCACTTCTACCTTGTTCTTTTTCCTCACTATAGGCCTTGACCATATTACATGCACCCTTCCACAATACTTTTTGACTCTCACCACAATTTTTCGTAACACTTGATTTATTTGACTTATAATTATCCGATCTACTCCTCTTAGCAATCCATCAAAACTCAACTACCCCATTATTAGCCTTTTCAATTCTCCTTGCCATATCCACCAAATCAGCATAATTTTTCTCTCTAAAACTAATCAATCTAGATGCCACACAAGGCTCTAAACCCATACAAAATCTCATGCACTTCATCTCTTCTATATTCACTAAGTATAGTGTAAACCGAGATAATGCTATAAAATTTATCTCATATTCTGACACACTCATCTTTCCTTGCCTCAATTGAATGAACGTTGCTTCTTGCTCAACCCTATAGCTTTCTGGACAAAAATGGTCGTTGAAACTTTTTAAAAATTCCTCTAAGAAATCACTCTATGCACATTTTGTTCTACCCTCTGTAATGATGCTAATAATTGATGTTCAATGGCCTCCTACCAATATAAGGCATCACCCTTCAAATTATGGTATGCTAACATTACCTTTTTATAATCGGCCATGCTAATAAGCTTAAAAGTTCTCTCTATACACTTTAACTAGTTTTCTGCCGCTCGCGGCACCACTAAACCCTCAAAATCATATGAATTTAACCTTCGAAATTCCTTTACTAACTCCAAATCTGGACCCCTGTCAACTATCTAGGATTCTAACTTTCACGCCCCATTCCTGATAACTGTAAATCCAATTATCTAAGGATGACACGTGGCAACAACATCAACTAAACACAAACCATTACACGACAACTGGAAATAAAACTCTACATATCTGATTATAAATCTCAGATGATACAGACTCCAAAATATAGAAATAAATAAAATACTCAAATACTCCTCAACTCTACTACATCTCATCAGCTGGATCGGACTGAACTGTGGACTTTAGCCTTTAACATCTAAAAAACATGGCACAAGCGTGTATCAGCGACGATGACTAGTGAATACATATAGAAATGCATTCTAAAAATAAATAAAAATACTTAAGGATCACTATTTCCAGACATATGCCTTTTTACTCATATAATTTCACCTTTGATCAATAAAATCTTTACTCTTAGAAATCTTAATACTTTAAAGATATTTCACATTGTCTTTCTCAATATCCCCTTCTCAAAACTCTTTACTTTCAACACACAAAAATCCCTTTTTCTCATATTGAATTTCTAATTCCTATTATCATGTTTAAGAAACTTCTTCCCAAAGATCATCTCGATCAGCCATTCATCTCATCACAATCCACAACCCATCTCAATAACTATAATAGCCAAGGGTCATTCAAATCCGCTGACCAGCGTTATGACAGATCTGTAACCTCGTACATCATTCCCGATAGGTACAGGGGACATGATCCAAGGGCCGCTCATAATATCGTCCCAGTGGTAGGAAACATATACACCTTACATTATAAGCCTAGAGCCAAGGCTGTCACCCCACATTGACCCGGGACCAAGGTCTTTTTCAGTCACTTTACATTATTAGCCCAAGGTCAAGGCTTCATGGCTATAATAGCAACATCAATGTTTAACAACATTCTTTCCTTCTCTTCTTTCAAAATCTATTTCCTTTCCAAAACACTTTCTTCTTTCAAAATCATTCTTTAAAACTATTTAATATTCTCTTATCAAAATCATCATTTCCACTAAAAAAAACCCTTAATATCATCTTAAAATCCAAAAATATATCTTTACAACACATTTCATTTCAAATCATTTCTTTGAAAATCATCATTTCCTTTAAATTCACTTTATTTCATAAAACATCTCAATTCATCTTCTTTCAACACTTAATCATTTTCCTCAAAAATTATTTCCATCTTTCAAAATATCATTTTACCCAAAACACAACTCTTCAAGGTGTTTTACAACTTTCTTTCAAGAATCCTTTTAAAACCCTTTCTTCTCAAAATCATATGATCCATAGAATTTATACTAATTCTCAACACATTTTAAATCACTCAATTTAATACTAAGGAGTAAACTTACCTTAAATGGGCAAAATAAATTCTTGAAGATATTGCCAAAATGGTTCTTCCTCTTTCTTCACCACCTACTGATCTAGATTGAAATTAACCTATCAAACCAACATCGATTATCCTCAAATTTGGAGCATAGAAACTAGAGATAATTTGCAACAAAACTATATTTTTAAAATTTAAATTCGTTACCTAAATTGAAAGATATAAAATCCTGAAGTTTTGCTGCAACTAAGTTCTTCCTTACCCCTATTGGTACTATTTATCTTACTCATCTATTCTTCTGCAAATCCAACTAGCCATCTGAAATACTCCTCACACCCAACAATTCTTCTCTCTCTAACTAATTACTTACTTTATGAATTGTTTTCTTCAAAATTCTTCATCATTTCCTAAGATCATTACTACTCATGTATATGTATATAGATTGAGTTCATACTAATGGCAACACTTGTAACTCAATTCATGACACTTGTACATCTTACTTAATAACCTTAGTTAGATCTCACAACACATGGCAATGATCTGAGATAGATTATACATTCATACAATTTCCCTTCTTCGATTATATCGACTACCATACACATATCACCATTTCATCTTCCTCCATTAATACTATTCACAAAGCTTCGACACCTTAAGAGCAAATTCTAATTTCCCTTCATAAACTAAAAAATTAACCTTAGGCTTCCACTCTTTTCACTTTGACCCCTAAGGTGTATTTAAAAGTTATAATTAGATTTATTTCATTTCTATAAGCCTTTAATAACTTCACAAAACTCCAAAATATTCCACAAAAATTCCCAAAATTCTCTAATCATTCTCTTAAATGCAAATTTATTTCAAACCCCAATTATTATTTATTTATAACCTTAAAACACAAGATAGGTATTATACTAACACTCGTTGCAATGTTACCTGGTTTTCTTCCAACCAAGTCACCACTAAAATTAAACGGTTCATATTCGCCATATTGATCGCTTTTGCTGAAGTTGATTGATGGTGCTACCTTGCCTTCAATCTGCTTGCAACAATACATACAACAACAAAAAACACAACTGTTAGCAAAAATGTTAGTGATGACCAAGCTCGACTACCTGAATCACTAACAGCAATGCATACCCGATATTCACACACTTAATTAAACAATCGCAACATGCCACCATAACCTCAAGACAACTCAATACCTCAATCGTTATCACAACACCCTCACATCGATGCACACAACATCTTATCCACATCTCTACCATAGCCTCAAACCATATAATACCCTAGGGTCCACTATTATCTATCATCACCGATCAATAAATCTCCTCAAAAGACGCACACCTCAAGTACAATAATGCTTCCAATAGAGTCCCTTAACACAAATTCTATAGCATGTGCTTTGATACTAAGTTGTAACATCCCAAACCAAATTAACCTTATTAAAGGTAATTAAATAAATGCTCGAGCTAAAATTTCTCAACACCTGTCTAAATTCTAAACCCACAAGTCATAAAATAAACTATGCCAAAACAATCCTCGAGTCATTTTCTCAAATTCAAGAACATGCTAAAACTCCAATGAAAATAAATACAATCATAGAAGACTATCTCATAATCGAGGATATAAATGATAAATCATCTATAATCAAACCATTATCCAAAAGAAGTACAACTACAACTACAAAAAAATTGGCCACAAGGCTAGACATCTCAAGCCACCTATCAACTCCTCTGTTGGCTCCAAAACAAGTTATGCTCTCAACTCTAAGAAACTGTAGTGGACCCGATCCAAGCATCCTCAATCTGGATTTCCATGCAACCAAAAATAAATACAAAAAGCAAGGAAATCTAAGAGTTTGTTAGATATGAACTGTTACATATATGGCAAAAAAACTCAAACAATAGATGTACTAAAACTGAGTACAATACTATAACAGTGTATAAAACTGAAATGAAATCAACTGAGATGGCATAAAAAGTAAATCTGATAAACAAATTAAAATACCCCAAGGTACCACCTGTCATGCCACAATTTATACCAAGTACCACACGGTACTACTTGCTGCACAAGTAGAATCCAACAAATAAGATAGAAAGATGTATAAAAGAGACGTAACTAAATACTCCACAAGTGCTAGCATATATACATTGTAGGTTATTGTTACTTGAACCATTTGCCTAAATGTCATTTTATACATTATGACCACATTCCTATTTAACCACGCATGCATACTCAAGGCATGGATCCTATATAAGTCCTAATTAGCTTTAGGAAAGAAAATTTAGGAAATACAAATAAAGGAAACATTAAAATTGAAAGTCCCACTCAAAGTACTGAGATCCCTCCAACATGGTTATCGATAACCATGTAGATCTGGTTATTAATAACTAGCGATGCTTGGTTGCCACACATGTTGGGTTATCGATAACCATGCTAGAAGGTTATCGATAACCAAAGTCGCGGGATTTTGGTAGAAGGGTTGGGTTATCGATAACCATGAGAAATAGGTTATCTATAATTATGCATGGGTGGTTATCGATAACGAGTCGCTCGAGAATTAGGATGAGGGCTTCTTGGGTCTTGCTGGTTTTGCCGGTTTTGCTTGGTCGAGTTGTCGTAGGAACTCTGTCACCACTTGTTCTACATCAGTCCCCCCTTCTTCAAAAGAACTCGACCCCGAGTTCAAGTCTGGATAGAGAGGTTCTTCGACACGATAATCAAACATATCTGTGACGTTAAAAACCTTTGAAATCTTTATAGAGTCTGGCAGATCAATAACATGGACATTATCCCCAATCATCTTTAGAATTTTGTAAGGCCCAAATTTCCTCAGTTGAAGCTTTCGATAAGTGCCAACAGAAAAACGTTATTTTCGCAAGAAAACCATAACCATTTCACCTTCTTTAAATACCTTCGGACATCGGTGCTTGTCACTGGCAGCTTTGTTCTTTGCATTAGTTTTTTCCAACTTTTGTCTGACTAGTTCTTGTACCTCCACTACTTGCTTTGCCATGTCTTCTATTGCCATCTAACTTCAGGGCCTTTGAAAGGAATCAAATCAAGTACATGATTGGGAGTCTTTACATATACCAAAGAGAACAGGGACTTCCTAATCCTCAACCATGTAGGTCTCAGATCACCTTTTCTCTTAATGAAGTCTTAGGAATGCAAAGACGATTTCCTTTAAAAAGAAAACCATCAAAATATGAAAATTAGTGAGAGGACGGTCATGGATGCAAGCTTACCAAATATCTTTAAAATCTTCATCATCAGAATAGAGCTCCTTTAGAAAATTAAAATCTACGATCTCATGAGCCGAAGTCACCAATAAATTGGCACGACATCTCAATGCATATGTAACATAGTTTGTGGCCCCTAATTTGTGCTGGATGATAAATGGAAACTTCTGAAGGAAAGTAGTCCATTGAATATGCATATTGTCCAACTTTTTCTGGCTATTAATAAATTTTAGGAATTGGTGATTTGTATAAAACACGAACTCCCTTTGAATAAGATAGTGCTCCCAATGCTGGAGGACACGAACAACAACATATAATTCTTGAATATAATTACTCCACTTCTATCGTGCTTCACTTAGCTTTTCGCTAAAGAACACCACATGCTTCTTCTCTTGGGATAGAACATCTCCAATGCCAACACCACTGGCATCGTATTCAATTTCAAAGATTTTGTCAAAACTGGGCAAATATATTACTAGAGTAGTGCATGGCTTTTCTTTGATCACCACAAAACTGGTTTCTGCTGCCTCTCCCCATAAAAACTTTCTTTCTTTAAACATTCCGTGATTGGCACAACAATGGTACTTAAGTTGCGAATGAACTGCCGGTAAAGGGTTACCAAGTCATGAAAACTTTGCACTTCAGTGATAGTTCTTGGAGTTGGCCAATTACGAATGGCCTAGATCTTATCGTCATCCACATCGATGATATCGGAGCTCACCACATAGCTAAGAAACAAGAGGCTATGCGTCAAGACGTTGCACTTCTTGAGTTGGATATAGAGCTTGTTTTCCTAAAGAACCAACATAACTTGGCGCACATGCCCCATATGTTCTTCTTTAGTCGTGCTATAAATCATGATGTCATCAAAATAAACAATAACAAATTTCCTATAAAAAAGACCGTAGTACCTGATTCATAACATGCATGAAAGTATTAGGAGTGTTAGAAAGACCAAATGGCATGACAAGCCATTTATAAAGTCTATCTTTGGTTTTGAATGCAATCTTCCATTCATCCCCTAGTCAAATGAGAATCTGATGATAACCGCTCTGTAGATTGATTTTAAAAACCCATTGAGAACCATTCAGCATGTCAAGCATATCATCCAAGCGTGGAATAGAAAAGCGGTATTGGATAGTGATTTTGTTGATGGCGCGACTGTAAACACACATACACCAAGTTCCATCCTTCTTGGGAGTCAATAGGACCAGCACACCATATGGGCTAAGGCTTTCCCAAATGTGGCCTTTGCGAAGCAATTCCTCCACTTTATCTTTTAGGATCTCAGTTTCCTTGGAACTCATACGGTAATGAGGCAAGTTGGGTAGACTTGCTCTAGGTACAAGATCAATCTGGTATTGTATGTCCCTCAATGGTGGCAGTTCTAGTGGGACACCTTCTGAAGCCAATTCATCAAATTCTTCCAGTAAAGGCTACATCTCTATGGGAATAGTGAGTTCGGTTGATTATGACATGGCTATTTCTTTGAAAACCATGGCATATACCTACCATGATTCTTTATAGTTAGCTAGGAACTCGGTGTTTAAATTGGCAATAGTCAGGAAAGATGAGCCCTTGGATTTGGAAGATTTGGCAAGCAATTTGTGATTAGAAGGTAACATAACAATCTATCGAGATTCCTATTTGAATGAATAGGAGTTATCATGACATTTATAAAGAACATCTACGTCGAATTGCTATGGTCTGCCCAATAATACATGACTAGCATCCATCTCGACCACATCACATGTAACAATGGATGAATAAAATTTTCCAATGGATAAAGGTAATTTGCAAATTTCTGTTACCTTTACCAAGGGCACTTCTGAATCCATCTGATATTGTAAGGAGACAAATGCGGCTCGGTCGGGAGTTTTAGATGATCAACCAATCGTCGTGCTACAAAATTTTTATAGCTACCACTATCAACGATCAAGTCACACACCTTCTTGTTGATAGAACAACTAGAACGAAAGATGTTGTGTCGTTGGCATATATCCTCCATGTAGGGTGTGAAGAGTACTCGTTGGACCATACAATTGACACGTTGTCCCTCCTCCTCAGCATATTCGACTTCTCTTTCTTCCTCTTCAACCCATTCAACATCTTTCTCATTGGCCTCTTCTTCTTCTTCTACCAGGTTAAGCTTCCGACCAGTACACTCGTTAGAACGATGACCTGGCTTGCCACATCGAAAGCACTTACTAACTATAGGTTTGGCATAAGGATTGGGATTTTTGGACACAGCTGAGGTTGAACTACTTGATGAACTAGATTTGGTAATTTCTCCAGGTGTGGGTTTTGAGTGAAAGTTTTGAGGGGTTGGTAGAATGGATTTTTTTGTATCAAGTGTAGGGATGGGTGGTTCAGTGATGGCTTTGTGGTAGATTGGTTTCTTATCATGAAGTTCTGCCTTCAAGGCCATATTGTGAGCCTCATTGATAGTCCAAAGGACTTGAAGACCGATTTGATCCTGGATTGACTGCTTCAATCCACCGACATAGCATGCGACACTTTGCCATTCAGTTTCTTGTAAATTGTTATGATCTGCTAGTCGATTGAATTCATTGATGTAGTAAAAAATAGACTGGTTACCTTGGCAACAGTTCTGATAGGCATGAAAAAGATATTGATCATAATCTGGGGGGAGAAATCGCTCCATCATGAGTTGTTTCATATGATGCCAAGATCATAACGAATCTTTTTCCTGACGCCATTGCTTATTCTGTAACTAGAACCACCAAACGGTGACATCACTTTTGAGTTTGTAGGTAACCATTTTAACCATCTTGGATTCAGGAACCTCCATCATGCTTAGAAAATGACCAACTTCTGAAATCCAATCAAGAAAATCTTCGATGGAAAGATTACCACTAAAAGGTGGGAGATTGACTTTTAGGCGGTAGTTATTGAACCAGTATTGAGGTTGTTTGTGGCCTCCACATTTGGCTTCTTCTTCAATTTCAGACTCATCACTGTCAGACTCAACGGATTGTGTGCATCTCCGGGGTGGTTATAGTTGTGGATGAATGGGGCGGCCTTGGGCAAGTCCTCCAGCGTGGTCTCTATTCGGGTTAAGAGGGTGGTGTTGGGCAAATCCCCCACGTGAATCTCTTGACCATGAACTAGATCTCGGTGGACAGAGAGAGTCAACGAACAGATCGCCTCACAGAGTTTGGAGAGTTGTTCTTGTTGATTTCCAAGCATCTTCCAAATCCCAGCAATACCATGATCTTCATCAGTGGGTGTGTTATCTGCTATGTTGGGTGCCATTGGGGAAGGCAAAACCTCGCTCTGATACCAATTGATGTGGCAGAAACACGTGAGAATTATTAGTATACGATTCCAAACAATCGATCTCAAATGAGAGATCCAAACTTTTGCACACAAGAGAGAAAGAGAGAGAAAGAGAAACATGAGAGAGATATTGGTGTGAGAGATAGGAGAAGAGATAGGCATGGAGAGGGAGAGAGAGAGAGAGACAGAGAGATAAAGAGATGTGAGAGGGAGAGAGAAAATCTCAAAGAGAAAGTTGATTCAATATTCAATAATAATCCCAACATAGTACAATAGATCCTATATAAGTCCTAATTAACTTTAGGAAACAAAATTTAGGAAATAAAAATAAAAGGAAACATTAAAATTGAAAGTCCTGCTCAAAGTACTGATATTCCTCTAGCATAGTTATAGATAACCATGTAGATCTAGTTATCGATAACCAGCAGAAGGGTTGGGTTATCGATAACTATAAAAAATAGGTTATTGATAACCAAATTCTCAGGATTTTGGGTGGAGGACTAGGAAGGTTGGGTTATCGATAACCATGCAGGGGTGGTTATCGATAACCAGTCGCTCGGGAATTAGGCATGGAGCTTCTTGGGTCTTGCTGGTTTTGCCAGTTTTTCTTGGTCAAGTTGCCGTAGGAACTCTATCGCCACTTGTTCTACGTCATTTTCACATAGCATACAATCCACACATTTCCACATAAAGGAATATGGACAAAAAATAGATTTCAATGACTATCATGTACGCTCTATCATACACACACATACAATACATGAATCATGCAATTTCCTTTTCCCTTTTCCATTCATTCACTTCCTTATCATTAAATGTGTTCTAAGGAAAACATGCAACTATATTAGCATATATATAACACTAATAACATATCTACCAAACTCACATAAATACCGCAAGAATGGCACCAATGCTATCTCCTTAAAATGTTGAAAGCCTCGCTTTAATTTACCTGTACCAATTACACTATAACACAATTGGTAGCAACATAACATAAAGATAAATCTAACTAATTAGAATCAACCATCTACCACATGGCCCAACACATTACCCATACTCGGGAATCTATGAACATAGACAATTAAAGGATTTCCCCAACATTACTAGGCCCTTACATGTTCATCCCCAAATCCATGTAGTCCCAAAATTACTTGTAATAACAACCCATGAATCAAACATCCCACCGGTCACGCTTCCTAAATCCACACCACAACTCAATACATATATGGTACGACACATACACGCAAAATACTCGCCATTGGGACTAGACAATACACCCAAATCAAAATGTGTGCATGAAATATACAAATTCCTAGATCTCAAACTCGATCTACTATTAATCCACCATCCATACATGAATCAAGAATTCCCCTGACGTCTATTACGATGATAACAATCCACTTTTCCATTCATGACCTGTCTATACAAGATCTAGAAAATCCCCAACAATGAAAATACAAAATAAAAAAACATACCGTGTATGATGATCTCCACGCCCCAAGAATTCCAAAACCGGTCTCGGATCATCTCCAGGACTTTGGCTCGTCAGGAAATCTACAAATTCTCTCTCTTCTTCCTTCTCTCTCTCTCTATAATCACAAGTGTATAATGGAGACTAAATGGGGTTCCCACAT
>NMUG010001949.1:0-16790 GCA_002855965.1 Monotropa hypopitys | reverse complement strand
CAATAACAAAGAGTCCATAGCTCAACAAGGATGGCACAATGGATACAAAATAAACTTCTAAGATCCAATCAAAGGTTCCACCACCACAATGAAATATTAAAGAGTATCAAGTCCTTATGGGACAAGAGATAGCCACATGACAATGAAGTCACAATGGGTATTAATTTCTGAAACATAGGCCAAGTGGAGTACAATATATGATTGAGATTTGAAATATGAGTCAAGTGTGTCACAACAAAATATCCAAATTAGAAGTCCACCTAGTGGTCAAGGGAAATACAACTCATAGCCAAGTTTGAGATACAATCAAACTGAGTACAACAAAAGATGTAGGCTGAGAAAACTAGATCCATGATACAACCAAAAGAAATACAACATACACCTCCAACTCAAGGATGAGAATTACAATGTAAAGAGAGGTCAACAAGGGAAAATTCTCTAAGATGGAGAAGATGGTGGTTGAGAATTTGTTGTAGCAATGTTATAGACTCTACCATTAGTCAGCGACTCTAGCGATTGTTTGCATCGCTGTATCAAACCCTAACTTACACCTCTAGAATTAGCTCCCCTTTCAACTGAGGGCTGGAAGAAAAATGGTTGGTGACGAGGTTGTTGATACTGACTCCCTTACTGATAATGGCCAACTCTTGGCTCGACTACTAGATACTACCCAGCTATCAACTCACCTTGCTATAGAAGCTCAATTTTATCCTTAGATGCTCCCATCACATAGCATATGCACCTTCCACCACTTCATCTGGATTTTCAAGTCTGGACATCCTCCTAGCATCCTTCCTGGCCTCAACGATGGCTTATGCAAGTTGCCTCACAAAGGTTCCTGGATCCACTGCTCCTCCTGGCACTCCTTGACCAATTCCAACATTCCCATCATCTACTGGGACCTCCTGACGAGCTCTACGACCTCTCTAATGATTGGCCATACTGGAAAATGGAGCGACTAGCAATGATATATTCTATCCAAGCAAACAGGAGCTATACTCACTATATAAATACTTATACCACATTTACTATAGGCATATACGGACCACTACAACACTCTTAAATTGATATACCCAACCTAAGAGCCATACCCAACCTCATATGCCTTACACAAGGACATACTAATGCCATGCAAGCTCAAATTCATGCAAACACCAACACATGATTCCATGAAATGCACATGAAGAACCCATTGAGACTAAATGTCTCCCTAAAGGTTCCAAGGTATTCGAACCGAAATCTATGATACCAAGTTGTCACGTCCCGAATTTTAAACATTTTTTGCAAGGAATATAGAAAGATATTTGTCATTAAAAACATTAGTCAGAACCTCACCACTATGGGGTATGAATGATCACACAAGCAATTCAAAACCTTTTCAAAATGAGGCTTGTTGGATAAATTAAAACCCATGCAAGACTTTGCAATGTAAAGAATAGTAACAAGCCATTAGAGAGAGAAGAAATAAGATACATCATTTGATCCAATGATAAATGAGATAATAGTGATAAAGTTCTACTCACCCAATGATGCAGACGAGGTGAGCAAGAACCACCATCAAAGCCAAATAAGCTACCAAGACATGTAAACATGTATGATACTGAAAAATGAAAGGTCTGAGTCATAATGACTCAGTAAATAAACATCTATACTAGGTTGTATGTAATTGTGGTGATATTTGCAAGTGACTGTGCAATCCTACAATGCTCACACATACATGCCTTAACTCACCATGCTCACACATACCCCAAAATCAAGCCCAACCTCTCATCATAATGACTCTCACACCCAAGCTCACTTATCTACATCGCATGCATCCATAAGTGACCACAAACATACACTAGAACCTATACTCATACACAAACTCTAGGTCCCTCTTCACTACCATACAACCCCAACTCACAATGATCACTCAAGTACTACAACCTAGGGTCACAAGTTCACCCTTAACTATCCTCTCAACTAGGCAGTGTTCTAGCTATCACTTATTCCATTTGAACCAAGCAACTTATGACCCCAGGCTACAACTTAGCCTAGGATCCCATCACAGTAGCTATATAATAAAACACACTATCAAATGAATTCTCACTGGACCTTCGAGGTTATGTGTGGTAAGCCCATAGAATAATTGGAAGCTCATCAACCCATCTTCCCTTTTCCTTCTCCAGTCTTTTCTTGATCCCGTCCAAAATTATTTTGTAGGAAGATTCAGCTTGCCTATTACTTTGAGGATATCCAATAGATGCATAAAAGTTTCTGATTTTATAACCCATACAGAAACATTAAACTTGTCTTGAAATTGGGTTCCATTATCACTCACCAGTGCATAAGGGATTCAAATCTTGTGATTATGTTCTTCTACACAAATTTTTCTACATTCTGCTCTGTTATTTTTTCCAAAGGTTCAACCTCTATCCATTTTGTAAAATAATATGTACCAACTAAAAGATACTTCTTTATGTTCCTTGTTATTGGCATTGGTCCTACAATATCTAGTCCCCATTGTGTAAATGGCCATGGACTAGTAGAAAATCAACAGCAGGTACATGAATGATAGGAGAGAACCTTTGACACTTATCACAATTCTGGACATATAATTGTACATCCTACTGTATATACAGCCACCAATACCCCTATCAAATTGCTCTATGTGCTAGTAAATCGCCTCCAACATGACTATCGCACACTATTTCATAGATTTCATAGAGAAAGTTTTGCACTCAAGTTGGATGCACACACCTTAAATACGATCCACTAAATGATTTTCTATATAATTCCTGTCTAGGAGAAAGCTAAAATTTAGTTGACTTGAGTCACAACTTATGGACTTCTTTCTTATCTTCTTGCAATGCTCCGTTCTTGATAAAAGCAATGATGGGATCCATCCAGCTTGGTCCAAGATTCAGATCCATATTTTCTTCCATTGGTTGATTTTTTATACTCGGTTGAAGGAGTGATTCAATGTTGATGGTGCGGCGAAGCTCCATGGGCACTGAAGATGTAAGACAAGCTAAGGCATCAACATGGCTATTCTGCTTTGATGTGATTTGCACAATCCTTGTTTTATCAAAATGGACTAAGGCTTCTTTAACTTTCTCAGCATAAGAAGTCATTCGATCATCACTGGCAGCATATTCTCCAGAAAATTGATTAACAACCAATTAGCTATCACAATGAATCAACAAATCATTAGTTTTACATTGCCTAGCAGTGCTAAGTCTTGCAAGCAAAGCTTCATACTCAGCAACATTATTTGTAGCATTAAAAGCCAAATGGATTGATTGTTCTAGTGCCAATCTATCTAGTAAAAACAATACAATTCCTACTCCATATCCTTTATTACAAGAAGAACCAACTACAAAAAGATTACATTGATTAGATGTGTCCTCTTATGGTTTTGGAACTGTCTGGCTTGCTTCTGGTTGGTTTGCTTCTTTATTAAATATTTCTGGAGGTTCTAATTCAAATTCTTCAGTTTGTTCTTTAAAATGACTTCCTGGAGAAAACTCTACAACAAAATCTGCTAAAATTTGCCCCTTGATTGCCGTGCAAGGAATGAAGATGTCAAACTTCCCGAGCTCAACAGACCAGGCCGCCACTCTTCCCAAAAAAATTGCCTTTTAATACAGTTTTAAGGGATTAGTGTTTGGGACTTCAATGGTGTGAGCTAGGAAGTAATGTTTTAGCTTTCTGGATGCTACCACCAATGCCAAAATCAATTTATCCAATGGCATGTATCTGGTTTCTATATCAAGGAGTGTTTTAATGATGCAGTATACGACTTTCTGCTCGTCATCATCTTCGTTGATCAAAACTGTACTGACTCTATGTTCAGATACTGTAAGATAGATCTTCAAAACATCTTCTGGCTATGATGTGACAATCAATGGAGGACTGGTAAGATATTTCTTCATCTCTTGAAAAGAATTTTCATAATCTTCTGTCCAGTTATAAGTGGCTTGCTTCTTCAATAGCTGGAAGAAGGGTCTGCATCTGTCCGATGATCTGCTAATGAATCTGTTCAGTGTCACAACCATTCCTGTAAGTCTTTGCACCTCCTTAGTCCTTCTCGGACTTTGGAGATTCTGAAAGGTTGCTATCTGATCTGAATTGGCTTTAATTCCTGTAATAGTTGAGAATTTAATTAAAGGATTTCTTGGAATTCTATTTACCTCTGCTTGATCTTGGTTGATTTTAAATCCCCAAATCCTCCAATTTGAATTTATGCCATAAATTCTTTGAAGCCAATCCTTCGTTTATGTCTATTGGTTGCTATCAGAAAGGTTCGGGTTGATTCGGGAGAGTGTCGGGAGGCCTGGAGTCCCCACACCAAATCCCATTTTCTGCATAGTGTTTTGATATGCAACCCTTGTTGTATATCGAAATTCTCAGCATTTCAATATACCCCTCAGCTATATTTTGATATAGCTTCCCTTCTGTTGGTTTTCCCTTCTTTGGTATTTCGATATGCAATCCTTGTTGCATATCCAAATACTCTGGATTTTGATATGCCATCCTTTGATCTGTATTTCGATATGCACCCGCCTTTGTATATCGAAATACTCCTTCTTTATTTTCGTCCAGGAGGTTTTGTATTTCAATATGCCCTCCCTGTCACACTCCGGAAATTTTAATTAATTTCCATCTGTTCAATAAATTCAATAAATCGAAATTCATGTGTCATTGAGATTTTGAGATATTTGAGAGCATCTATAATGATCATATGTCACATTGAGTAAGTCCGTGTGAGGTGGGCATCCCCGGTATAAAGTTCGTCGATGGTTGGACGTTCGGATAAGTCCTAAATCGCGTTTAAAATCCATCGACCTGATCCATTCTCCAAATCAGAATTCTTTGTTCATGAAAGTCGTATATAATCTGATTAGAAACCCAACGCAACTTGAATCGTCTCAATCGGAGTCCGGACGAAGAAGTTATGGCCAAAATACTCTCGGAAAAATCAACATTTCAATTCAGTGGAAGTTTGGTCGTGTAGACCGGTCGAGCCAAAACCCTAGACCGGTCGGGGCTCAGTAGAGGAAGCTAGACCGGTCGAGTCAAATCCTAGACTGGTCGGGACGGCTATTTTTGCTATTTTCCAGATTTAATGAAGGGTAAACTTGTCTTTTTGGTTCGGGGTCCTATATAAGCTAACCCTAATTCGTTTGGGAGCATTCCTAACAGGTTTTTCTCTCTCTTCCCCCCCTACACTCTCTCCAAACCCTAGCTCTACCTTCTCTCTTCCATCTCTCTCAATCTATGAGGAATCGGAAGAAACGCAAAGTTCTAACGGTGTTTCCCACGCTCTCCTCTCCGTAGTGATGTGTTCGGATCGTCTCGGATCGGTAAGTATTTTTCCTCCTCCCAAAAACTTT
Organism: Monotropa hypopitys; assembly: GCA_002855965.1. NCBI lineage: Eukaryota > Viridiplantae > Streptophyta > Magnoliopsida > Ericales > Ericaceae > Monotropa > Monotropa hypopitys. The sequence goes on along the minus strand of NMUG010001949.1, from coordinate 11,415 downwards.
CTCTCTTGATTTCTTGGAGTTTGGTTACTCATTCAATGTTTTGGTCTTAGTGAACGTCGTAGAGCATTGCGAGGGTTTCGCGGTAGCGGGCTTGTTTCACTCTGGCGGTCATGGAGGTTTTCCGGTGACGTTTCCGGCGAGCGTCACCAGAGCTCCGACGAGGTAGAGTTTTCTATCCCTCTCATTTGTAATGTTGGTCCTCTTAATTCCTTTTCAATAATTTTATGAAAATCCATAGAATTGGTGTGTTCACGAAATTAGTATTAACAGGTTATCGTTCGTGTCAATTGGTCGGGTATAGGCATTGTCTAGGGTCTCTATGAATTCCCTAGGAAGTTAATTCTTCGATTCCGAGTCTAATTTCAAAATGCCCCAATTTTTATGAAAACTCTGTCGTCGTCGTTTTATAAAATCAAATTGGGGAGAATGACTTGTTTGAGATTCCTATAGGTGTCGGTGGGTTGAAACGTTGTATTGACACGTTTTTGTAATGAATTGAATGAAAGAAGGGTTTTGCGAACGAATGAAATGTTTTGGGAAGAAAAGGAATGTTCTGGAAATAATGCGGGAAAATCACATACTGGGTCTATATGGTGAATTAGGAGGCGTTGCCCTATTCGTGCGGGAATAATGAATGTGAGCACTAAACTAAGTTAAAGACCCTAATTAATGTGATTACTGAGTTGGCTTGATATATGGGTAGCTGGGAGTACCTTGAGTGGCTACTGTGAGCACTCACGACATTACGCAATGGGGGATTTTCTGGCCCCTCCCGACGTGTTGGGGAATACAAGGAACTTATCGGTTAGTCTGTTGACGAGCGACTAGCGCGGGACAAGCCAAAACTTAAACAATGATTAATATTGCCCTTATCTCTATAAGGGGCGGGAAATGAATGGAAACACTGAATAATGCGGGTTAATTGGTATACTAGAAACCAATTGTTTTGAAAGAAAGGAAATGAGTCGTTTTTTGGAAAACGTAGGGTTACATTCAGTGTTTATAACTCTCTTGTGAGTCTTGTCTTACTTTTACCCTACTTTGAGTCGAATGTGAAATGAAAGGATGAACTAACGGTTTTATATTATAATGAGATCCATTGCATTGCATCGTTTATATTCTGTGCACTGTCACTCACTTGCACCCCAATATTATAGACGTATGGAGATGGATTGTCTCTACCAGGCAGTTGTGTCTGACCCTCTACTTTTGTAGGATTTACCCCCTTACTTGGAGCAGCCGGATCCTTCACAGGACTTGATGATTATAGTGGACTGTAGACTGTCGGTTGTAGCTTTTCTTTACTGCATTGTACTTCTTTTCTTTCTATTGGCCACCTTGTACGGGATTAATCTATAAAATCCTATTTTAGCCTTTTCTTTTAGATGGGGTATTGTTGTACAGGGTTGTATTATAAAACCCTATTCTCCTCTTTTAATTTGTATCAGAGTAGCGCATGCATGTTTTGTAATAAGTAGTGTAATGAGTAGTGTGTGTGTGTGTATGGTAGATAACACTTTACTTATCTGTTTGGATACTCGTTGCCTACTTCTAACATTTCCCATTGTTTAATTCAAAAAAAAATATGTTTTAAAATTTGGGAGTGTTACAGTTGGTATCAGAGCGCTCGTTCCGACTTACCTCGGACTTTGGGTGAGACTTTTAGTCTGAATGAGCGCACCGTTTCTTTTGTGTAGCTCTGAGGGATTGCATTTAAGGTGCATGACATGTGTATCTAGGCATTGAATGTGTGTGCATTGCATGGATCTCATAAAACAATAAGTTTTTATAACTCGAATTAATAAAATCGTTTGGAAATTCGCGGTGTCTACTCATTTGAGTTGGTCTTGTTGTTGTTCGTTTGGGATTTGAGCAAATTCCTGTCTATCTTGAGGTGACTTTCGAGCCTGTCTTGGCAATTGTTATAGGATCTTGTTGATATTGAACTTGTCAATTCCGATTATATCTTCAGAGTGATAGTGGTGACTCCTACTCTAGCGTAGTGAACCGTTTCGAGTTCCTTATTCATAGAGCGTGGACGAGTTTCTTCGATGACTCTAGTGGTGATTTGACTTCTTATTCCTCGATTTTGATCGTTGGTAGTTGCAGTTGTGGCTTTTTAGGATTATTTCTTCGTAGGAAGCGGATTCTTGTTGTCGTCGTTGTGGCTTTTGAGCCTATATTTAGTGGCGGATGATGGACCTTGCAGTAATCAGTTGATTGATTCTTGTTTCTCTCCTAGTGAGGATGATGACTGGGTGTACGTTTGGGTAACCTTTTCTTGAGTTCTCGTTCTTGTAGTCGTTGATGAACTCCTCGTGCGATATTCCTAGTAGACGAATGTGATTCCTCTTGATGTTGATGGGTTGATAGTCATTCCTGCGACTAGGATGTAATGCTCTTGTGACTGAGCCTTGGACTCTATTTCATTCTTTGACGATTGATGGTTGTTTCCCCTTGGAAATTGTTTGGGTCTCCCTAATGCATATAGTTCCTTTTGCGAGCTGCGAGATCTTAGGATAACCTTCCTTGTGGGATTGTGGCTAGTAGTTACTCATTGATGGGTTAGCACTTGGTGGTCTAGTGATCATGACCCTCTTTGGGAAGCGAGGATATCGCAGTGTGGTAAGGTATTGTCACGGTAGAGGTTGTGTGTGATTCACTTGGGACGTAAAGTATTCTTGCGTTAGTAGGTTCTCCTTGTGGACTAGTACCGAATGGTTAGGGATGATAGTACTTTGCACTTGTTTGATACGAGAGTTAGTCTTGACTTGTGGTTTGAGGTCCCTTGAGGAGTTGTGTTGGACTTAATACTTTGCGATTGCGGTCACTTTTTGGTTGAGAGAGAAGGATGAAGGAATTTGGGTATGGTATCTTGTTCGTGTGGTAACATTGAGTTGTGACTTGAGATCTTTAGGAAATGGTTAGGATTATGTTGGTCCACAATGGTTAGTGGTTCTGTGGTTATTTGGTTGTTTGGTTTATGGAACGACTTGGGAGATAGCCTTGTGTTGGAAGTGTCTCGATTGGTTAATTGAGCTTGTTGGATGATTTGAGTGTTAGACCTACTTTTGGAATGCCTTGGTGTTTGTCCGGTGTAGTGTTGGTTATTGTGCTATGAGTTGGGAAAGTGGCTTGAGGATCTTGATTCTCTTTGAGGCGTTGAGGTGATAGCTTATGTGTGACCATCTTGCAGTTCTTCCTGGAAGTAGTATTTGGGTTTCTTGTCTTGTTGGGTAATGATGTGGAGAGAAAATGGTTTTGGATAGAGAGATAGAAGCGTAGTGACCTTGCTTGGTGACTTAGAGCTTGGGGTGTGGATTTGACTTGAAGTCATTGTTTTGGAAGAGAGGAATGATTTGGTTTTGGCTTGAGGTATCATGTGTTTGCTTGGGATTTGAAGACGAGAGTTAGAGTGATTGTCTCATTTCGGTATGAGGTCATAATAGGTGAATTGTGGCTTGGGTAATTCTTTCTCTTCGTCTTGGTTATGGAATGCGGTTGGCCACGTGTCTCTTTCGGCATATTAAATTTATCCTTGTTCAGTCCTTGTTAGATCGGTGAGTGGATGTCATTCCTTGGTTTCTTGTTGACTCTTCTACTCTCATGGATCATTCTGCTTGATCAATGGTCTCTACCATCCTTATTGGAAGTGTTGTCGCGTGCGCTTGTAATGTATCCTAGTCATTGCTAGGATTCCTTGTTCTTCGGTGTTGTGTGGATTGACTTCTCATGGTCCTCGTTTGGCACTTGTTGGCTATTGCGGAAGCTGTGCATTGTTCAGGAAATCTTAATGTTGGTCCTCTTAATTCCTTTTCAATCATTTTATGAAAATCCGTAGAATTGGTGTGTTCACGAAATTAGTATTATAGGGTTATCGTTCGCGTCAATTGGTCGGGTATGGGCGTTGTCTAGGGTCTCTATGAATTCCTTAAGAAGTTAATTATTCGATTACGAGTCTAATTTCGAAAAGCCCCAATTTTTATGAAAACTCTGTCGTCGTCTTTTTATAAAATCAAATTGGGGAGAATGACTTGTTTGGGATTCCTATGGGTGTCGGTGGGTTGACACGTTGTATTGACACGTTTTTGTAATGAATCGAACGAAAGAAGGGTTTTGCGAACGAATGAAATGTTTTGGGAAGAAAAGGAATATTTTGGAAATAATGCTGGAAAATCACATACTGGGTGTATATGGTGAATTAGGAGGCGTTGCCCTATTCGTACGGGAATAATGAATGTGATCACTAAACTAAGTTAAAGACCCTAATTAATGTGATTACTGAGTTGGCTTAATATACGGGTAGCTGGGAGTACCTTGAGTGGCTACTGTGAGCACTCACGACATTGCGCAATGGGGGGTTTTCTGGCCCCTCCCGACGTGTTGGGGAATACAAGTGTAATACCCATTCTATTCTCAAAAATTATTTAATTAGATTTAATTATTTTTATTGAAAAAAATAAAGAAAAAGAAATAAGAAGGTTAAGGGTGTAAATGAATTAACAAGAATTATATATATATATAATTAAAAATACCTCTTAATAAACATATATATATATATATTAAGAGTGAGGAGTGGCTCACAAGGGTAGTTAAGAAGTATAATGAAGGGCATTTACATAAAAAAAAGGAAGAAAATCTGATTAGGGTTATATAAGAGAGTTTATACTATCATTAGGGTTGATATACAACCCTTGGAGGTTATAGAGAGGAGATTAGAGAGAGAGACCTAAAGTTCTTGCAAGGATCAAGGCCTAAATCAAAGAGTTTGGAGGAAAACCCTTCACAAAGGTTGTTCCTAACATCCTTAAGGTAAGATTCAACGGTTTGGATTTTCAATTTCGTACTTAGATTAGTCCAGAATTAGTGTTCTTCACTAATATCAATTAAGAACAGATTTTCTAGATCTATGTTGAAAAATCTAGTTTTTGGGTGATCTAAAGTATGTTTTTAAAGCCAAATTGTTAGTATGTTTTGAGGGAAGATGTTGGCTACATCTTAGAGTACTTAGTTTGATGATTTAAGAGCTGTAAAATCGACTTTTGAAAAGTTTAATTAAGAAAAACCGAATGGGGATTGAGCAGATTTTCGATCTGCTGCTCACTGCATTGACCGGTATGCCGGCCGGTATACCGGGCGGCATGCCGGTCTGCATACCGGTCTTAAGGATTTTTGACAGTGAACTTTGGGTATAATAAAAATCGAATTTTTGTACTAATCGGCATGCCGTGCGGTATACCGGCTTGGTACCGGTTTCTATACCGGTTTGGGGAAATTTTGAGGAAAATGTATTTTTGTGAAATAATCATTTTTATAATAATGTTAAACATATTTTAAGAGATTTCCAGAGATGGCAGAGGTTAAAAATGGGCTGGAATTAATATTTAAAAATTTATTAAATATTAAGTAGTGAGGATGAAATTCTTATATGCTTGTAAATGATAACAGGAGACCAGCCCGAGTCCTCTAAGGCGGCTCATTAGTTTCGGTTGCTATGCTTGACTACTATTGGTGAGTGTGTAGATTCCTCTCTTTTATAGAATTGTGGATTTACGTGATACATGCTAGATGTCGATATTTGTTGATTTCACCCCTGCTTGACGATACGTGTTTGAATGCCTTGTTGTTGATAGACTTTGGGACTTGATGTAATCTATTTAATCGTTCCCTTGATGGCTGAAAATTACATGTTTTTAGACTTGTGATAGTTGATGTTTCAATTGAGATAATTTCACATGCTTCACTTGAGTTAAAAAGAATGATTGATCGAATGCTTGGTTGATAATATGTGATAGCATGTTCTGGTTGTTGCTGGTATAGCTACGAATGCATGATCACATGATGGATGAATTGTATATGATTTGATTCATGATAATCACTGCTTTAATCGATGTATATTCAAATACTTCGTACTTAGTTTCAAAGATGGTGATGTAATAATTGTCGATGATGAAAATATGCAAGCACAGTCTTATTTTTACGCTTTACGATGATAAAAGATGAGATGGTTGATGATGTTGGCATACGTAAGCATATTTTCATGATGATGCCATATGATGATAAAAAGATGTGATGAATGTTGATTTCATAGTGCATGCATACATTTTTATGCAAATGCACAATGATGGTTATATTCCGGCGACACATGATGAAGGTGATTTCATGGTGCATGCATATATTTTTATGCAAATGCACAACGATATTAATATTCTGGCGACACATGTTGGGGAGATGGTAGATGCTTGGCAACGGGCTTCTCAACATCGTGTTTTGTCCACGGTAATAGAATATTGTATTTCGGCTGCACTTATTGGGGAGATGGTAGATGCTTGGCAACGGGCTTCTCAATATTGTGTTTGCCTACGGTGATGGAATACTAGGGCCTGACTATTCGCCCTATCTAATGGAGTTGATGTGGCCTCCCTAGAGTTGATGATGATGATGATGATGGAAGCTTTCAAAACATTAAAAAGATGCATATCATAACATTCATATACATTAGCATATTTACCTTACTGTTGAGGACTACGTGAGGGTAGAGGCACAACCCCTTCATTACTTTCTTGTTGTCGACTACATACGGGGAGAGGCACAACCCCCTCGTTTCTCTTTTATTATTGTAGCATGTTAATCTCTTTTCTATAATATTTGTGAATCTGACACTCCTGGATATTGTTGCCTTCTTTGTGTTGTGGCATTTTATCCAGGCAAGGAGACTTAGCGAGTTCATTGCCAGTTTTCAGGACTCTTTCCAGCAGGAGTCATATTCTCAGTTTGCAGTTCTTAGTACTTCTTTTCCTCTTCCAGTTGTAGGGTGAGGATTGAGAGATTTTCTGATGTTCAGACTTTATAGTTTTCCTTGCAGTAGGCTATTGTTTTTGCTTTGGGATCTTGTTCTGGGTCATTGTTTTCTTTTAGACTGTCACACTTGGTACCGTTGGTGGTTGGAGTTTTATACTACTATCCTTTTATTCCACTGCGTATTTAATTTGAAAAGAAAGCAAAAAAAAAATTTTATTGTGTTGGAAAATAAGGATCAGTTTCCCCCTTTATTGTTTTGTTGAGTCGCGATTCGTAGCCGTATTTCATTATTATTTTCTATTAATCCGGGACGGGTCGTGACAGCTTGGTATCAGAGCTCTAGGTTATAAGATTCTCGGAACAAGTGTGACATAGGATGTTGAGTCTCTTGAGGTGAGTGATAGGTTGAGTCTATTTGTTGTACTCTTCCGGAAATCGTTGTGTGTTTTACTTTGGCACACGATGGACTACCTTGAAATCTGATTTGAAAATCGCCTGATCAACGTATTTTCAAGTGAGAGGTCTTGGGAAGTTAGTCAGAAAAACACAATTGTACCGGAATTCTGTGTCTAGAACGATTTATAGGTGGATGATGGCAATAAACCCTTAGGTGTCAGTTCTTTTTAAGCTGATCTTATATTTAGGGTTTAGATGTGGAAACCCAGGAGGACTTGCTAAGTAATGAAACCTAAGTTGCCAGACGCATATGTGCTAACTTTTGCTTTGATGATTACTTGTTATGTTCTATGTGTTACGCACCCCTACTTGACTGATTGTTAGGTGTTATGTTCTATTCTTTAAGGTAACATGATAACCTTTCAACAATTTTGAAGGAATCCCTTTTTGAGATAATTTTTAGATGCTTAGAAGATGCGATGATGAAAGTAATTAAATCAATGTTGGATGATTTGTTAACCTCCTATAATACAAGAAGGGCTACATGGAGATAACTCAATAAGCGAGATTAGTAGATGAGTGTGAGTCATAGTCCTTTGGACCTACTTTATAAGAGATGGAGGAAATTGAATTGGGATTTTGTGATATGTCCATGTGTATGTAGAGATTTAAAAATCTGATCTATCAAATGGGATGGTGAGTATCGGTGTAAGAAAACATAATAATTGTAAAAGCATGGCCAGTAATGTGGAAATGGTGATGCAAATGTGAATCGAGGGTTGAAAGAAAATTTGGTGTTTGTGGATTATTGTTGTTTATAAGTAAAATGCTAGATGTTGGAAGACAAGAGTGTTTAAGTAAAGTGTGGTTGTAAGAACCTAAATATTACGAGGTTGAAAGTTTGGGTATATGTCTGTTGGTGATCGAGAATAAAGTGCTACGTACTTTATTTGGGAATGGTTTTGGGTTGATCTATGGAAATAAAGTTTTGAGGAAAAAAAATTATTACTCTTGAGGGCGTGTCTAATATTGTGGACTTAATGTTTCTACTTGTTGTTGTCTCTAGACCAAATTATGCTTGTGAGAAGTATTTTGGGTGTGAATGAATAATGAGCAGTGAAAAGGACCAATTATGTATCATAGTATAAAAATCCTTGATGGCGAAATAAATATTTGATGGTGATCCTTGTTTTAGTATATTGTGTTAGAAGGAAAAAGGAAGATAATATTGGTGATCTGCCTTTCGGATTCAATTAGAAATTGGCACTTTATGAGAGAAATGTGTAGTAATATGTTGGGCAACATAAAGATGTTGGGTTGAAGATTAGGTGGCAAGTATGTAAGAAAGAGTATCTAGTAATTCGTAAGAGATATAAAGGGAATGGTATTATAAGCATTAGGGAGATAAGAAAGTGATGTGATGTATTATTCTACTTTTAGACGAGTTATCTAAACCGTGATATTGAGGTGTTAGAGCTACCTTGTAAGTTAGGTAATGAATAGTGTTTTCTTGATAAATTATCAAGGGCTAACCTTAGGTTGAAAGGAGATTGGTGAAAAGTGGCCTAGTTGTTTGGTCATCTTATTGTATAATTGAGGAGGTTATTTGGGATTGTATTAGTTGTCTCTATGAGAATGGTATTGGGAGAAACCGTTGATTTAATTGGGGAATATTGTGAGTATGCATAATAGAAAGTGAGTTGGAAGAAACTAAGAAGATTGATGGAGTAATTGGTGAGTGAGTAGACTTTGGTAAAGCATAGAGATAGATTTCATTCGATGGTAATTATCATTCAGGCATGTTTAGTGAATATTGTAGATGGGTTAACAAGAACAATTTTTAATCAACAATGTTACTTGAATTGAGGAGTATGATGTTGAGTTTCAGAGTTGGGTATACCTTTAATTTCTCTTAGTATAAATGATGTTACGAGTTATAATTGTTTTAGTTGGGAGCACGAATAAGTTGAGGTCAAAGATAATAAAAATGCTAAAGAGTATGATAATTCTGATGAGAAAGAAAGGTTGTCTTTGTTAGAAGAATGGTGTAAAATTCTTGTGTAGACAAGCTAATTATGTTGGAATTGGTAAGTTAAAAACTATGGAAAAAGGAGTAGATTGGAAAGTATGGTTCACCCTTAATAATCAGAGTGTATTATGTGTAGAATTAGGGAATTGTAGAAAACTATTTTGTTGAAGGAAGATGATGTTAAGTTTAATGCCAAATAAAGAAGCAATGGATAAAAGTTGTTGAGATCATGGTGCTATATGAAATGAAGTGGATCAAATGATAAAAAACTCTGTGAAGTGAACCTTAAAATATTGATGTAGGTTCTGGTGAAAGTGAATGTGTCGGGTTAAGTCACCTTGATGATATAATGTGTTGTATATAATTGTACACAAATGGAAAAAATTGTTGACTATTTCATGAATGAAATAAAATATATTTACAATGAAAAGATAGTGCCATCTTTGAAAATAGTTATAGTTGTAGAGTTTTATAGCAAGTTAAGCATGTTCTAAAGTTAGAAATAATGGATGTGGTAGAATTATACAATTGAAGAGTATGCATGAGATAAATTAAGAACGTGAATAATCAGAGTAGCGCAGTAGAAGTGTGATGGACTCTTATTTATTTAACTTTCGAAAGTGGTGTTTGTATAATTATTTTATCCACACAATGTTTGTTGTTACAGAGTGGTGTTAGAGTCAAATGACCTAGAAGTAGAATGCTATTATAAACTTGTGAGTAAGATTAACACTTAAGTGTCATTAAGTTATAGTTGGGATAATCCTAATGTTTGGACTACTCTTAAAAGTGGTCATCTGTTTTGAATCAATAATCAGATTTTGGATATAAGTTTTGAAATAAGAGTGAAATGCTAAATTCTTAAAAAGCTGGCTAGTGTAGGCATAGATGGTGAAAAATAATAAAAGTTGGCCAATTTGGAAATCCTTCCGGCATTAGGTGTGTTGTTCCACGGATGGTGGATTTTGATGAACGATGTTTTAGCCAGATAGGCTAGCCTTCGGGCAGAAATAAATTAAAGTATATTCTTGAGTGTGTGTGTCAACCTATTGTTGAAAAAGTATTTCATTTTATATGTGGATAACGAGTTGAGCTCCGTAAGGGGGCATTGAACATGATTTATTAACTATTTCCGTATGATAAAGGTGGCAGTCATTATGTTAAATGGTTACTAAAAATAAAATAAAAGGTGTTATTAGTGAGACATAGTCGCCAACGATAGTTAATGCTATGTGGTTTTTGGATAGTGGTGTTGGATGATTGTTCTAAGGAAGTTATGTTCACCCTAGTTGACCTTGGACTGTCTTGGCATTATCATGTGTGATGATATTAAGATTTGAATCTAACTTTTATATTTCTCACTCGGTGACTTCTTAGAGGTGCTATCTTATCAAGTGATAGGAAGTGATATTTTGAAGAGTGTTGTAAAAAGGTGTTCTTGTGGAAGAGGATTAGTTGAGAAGTCTTGGGTTGTCAAAATCATAGGTTGTATGAAAAACCTTGGTGGTGATAGAAAAATTTAAATTAAGGCCATGAGGAGATGGTAGATTAGACCTATGTTTGTTTTAGTAGAAGTTGAGGATAGTAAGAGAAGAATTGGATTGATCCTAATTATGTTCGTTATAAATGGGTAAAGCTATGGTTGTTTTGGCATTTTAATAACAAGTTAGCAAAGGCATTGTGATAGTAAGTCCTTGAGTATCATTGATTGGAAGTTGCTATCGTCATTGTGATAAAACTTGGTGTTGATAATGCGAAAAGATATGGGTAATGATGTTGGGAATTGAAAATGTTATCCGGTTATGTGAATCAATTATGAGGTAAAAATAGAAATGAGGTGAAGGTGGTGACCAATTGAGGTTAGTTTTTGGGAAGTGGAAACTTGGCGAAATTTTGAAGAAGTGTAACTTTGTGTCGGAAAGTGGAGTGTCATGAAACAAAGCAGTGATAGATTTTAAGGTGTGCATGTTTTTGAATATTGTGGTGATCCCTTCTTAAGGTATGGTTTACATAAGTATCTAAGGTGCTCTAATTTCGAGGATGAAATTTTCTAGGTGGGGGAGAGTTGTAATACCCATTCTATTCTCGAAAATTATTTAATTAGATTTAATTATTCTTATTGAAAAAAATAAAGGAAAAGATATAAGAAGGTTAAGGGTGTAAATGAATTAACAAGAATTATATATATA
>NMUG010001948.1:0-16792 GCA_002855965.1 Monotropa hypopitys | reverse complement strand
ATTAGAAAAAACAAAACTAGAGGAAAGTAATTCACACATTGCATTTTACGTATGTAAGTTGTTTTTTGTTATTGTCCCTTTTGTTTTATAAATTATAATATTATTTTTATTACGGCAGTTTGCATAATAAAAATTACTCCCTAGAGTATCATACATTTGCCTAGACAGGATGTATGAGCATCTTCAATTCATACTCCTATCTCTTTATTTTAAAAAACAAGGCCAAATTTCTTCAAAGGATAGAGAATGACAAAAAAGTTCATTAGTGCAAAGGTTATAAAGTATTGAATCTGAACCCTTAATGCAATAATAATAATAAAATAAGCTCACCCATGTCAAGTTCCGAGGGCACATGGGTATGGGTCAAGTGCCATCGACACGAGTTATCAATAGTTTCTAAATACAATCCACAAAGTTTTCACATAATAACAAAAATAAACTGGAATAAAAACAAATGTAAATGTTAATAATGCCCTTACAGCCACTTTGAAATGCAAGAAAAGGAGACAAAAGAAAGTGTTTTGTGAGAAATGGTGACAAACCAAACTTATCTTGTATTTATATACAAATCTTACCATTTCTCACCCCATTTATTCAAACAAGTGACGAGAAATAGTTAGATTTTTTTCCTTCTCTTCTTTTTCTCATCAAATCATTCAATCCAAAGGTACCCTTAATATATCAGACCTCTTCCAAAAAGAAAAAAAGCACTTTCATTCATTAACATTGATACAATAACATAATTGAAATTACAGAAACAAAATGCAAACCGAAATGAGCTGAGCTCTGTCCTTAAAATAGATTCGCCGCCTCCGGGGGCGTTGAGGTTCGTCGGCGTTGAACTACCCATTAGACACATAACTCTTCTCTACAAAAAAATCTCAGCCTGGAAGTCATGCTTTGAAAGCAAAGACCCAGAAATTAAATTCTTCCGTATCCCTGGTACATATAAGACATTGTTGAGAGTCAGCTCTCTGGTTAAAATCATCTTCAGCACAACCTTGCCTTGTCCAGCTATGTCAGAAGTAACTAAATTGCCCATATAGAGCTTCTCACCATTGGGCACAACCTCTAAGGATCTGAACATCTGCCTATCAGAACAGGCGAGGCGAGTAGCTCCAGTATCCACCCACCATTCTCAAGGATTAGAACCAATCAGGTTTACCTAGGACACCATAGCACATACGTTGATGTCTTCAACACCTTCTATCAGTTAAGCATTTTGATGTTGGTTTTGTTGCCTGTGTGGCTTACGACAATTAGCGGAGCGATGTCCAACCTTATCACAATTGAAGCAACGACCTTGAAACTGACTACTCTGTTTCTTACCCAACACCTCCCTTAGGTCTTAACTTGTTATCCTTACCTTTATCATCATGACTGCCTGGAACTTTGATCTTGTTACCAATGCCTCAGCCTTGTTCAACAACATTTGCTTTAGGCACAAAGTATGAGTGCGCCGTCTCGCCCATTCACTGATTCTGTTCCTCAATTTGGAGTTTGGTGATCAACATCTCCCAGGTCATCTCCTTATTTTTTTAACATCAGATACATCTTGAAACTGTTCCAAGATGAAGGCAATTTGTGAATTATCGTAGCCACCTGAAACAATTAACTCAAGACCATCCCTTCAGCCTTAATCTCGTTCAGAAGTACCCAAACTTATTGGACTTGACCGCTCACAGTCTTTGTGTCCACCATCATGTAGTCATAAAGTCTTCCCACAACAAACTTTTTGATTTGAGTTCTCTCAGTCTTGTATTTGTTCTGCAAGGATTCCCAGAGTTCCTTGGCCGTCTTTACCTCGCAATAGACTTTGTACAACGTCATGTCTAAGCTGTTCAAAACATAGTTCCAACAAAAAAGTCAGAATGTTTCCATGCACCTAAAGCAATCCGAGCTTCCATATCAGTATTATTTTCAGCAATAATGGGGGCATCTTCTGACAGGAACCTTACAAGATTCAAGGTTGTGAGATAGAAGTACATCTTCTTCTACCACGACTTGAAGTCGACACCTTTGAACTTCTCGGTCTTGTCAATGTGGCTCAATGGAACATTAGGCACAGCAGTAGGGATAGCCACTATCACAGATCAAGTTCTGTTTCCATTTTCAGCTTGAGTTTCATTTCCAGTCGACATTTTCCACTGAAAAAATAAGAACCCAACAATAATAAATAACAGATTATATCCAAAGATGGACAAATCACAACATAGTCCAACAATCTAAAAATAGACAAAAGTCTATCACCCGCTTTGAGCCAATGTAACCTGGGGGTCCCGGGGGGCTCGTCCCCTGGTGGGTGGTTCCAAGGGGGTCGTGTCCCGATTGGCAGGGGCCCGGGGGGTAGCGCCCCAGCGACCGGAGTTTGAGGACAACGCCCTCAATGGCTAACTTTTGCCGAGATGAATATCCTTTAGCCACACTAGGAAGCACAGTTCTCTATAGGAGATACTACTGTCGAAATGAAAACTCTTTAGCCGAACTGGGATACACAATAGCTGAGCAGGCAAATACCGCACAAGGTATTGCCGAGCAGGTCTTAGTCGAGCAGGACATATAGCCGAGCAAGGCTTTTGCCGAGCAAGGCATATACTACCAAACAAGGCATTTGCCGAGCAAGGCATATGCCGAGTAGAGCATATGTCGAGCTAAGCTGCACATACTGATCTGAGGCCAAGCAGTGCCAAGGCAGAATCCAAGTAGACCACTCAAGAGACCACACAGACCTTGTCTGGTCCAATGACCATTATGGCTGACTACGCACAATCACAGTCGAACAAGATAGTCGCAGCCGCGCACGACTAGACATATCTGCACATAGACTATTTTCCCCGCATAGGAGAGGTCATTCCCATATAAAAAAATCCATTCCCGTGCAGAGGAAAAGTAGATCCGAGCAGGACGCTAGGTGTCGAGCTGAGCACAACAGGTGCCACACAGACAAAAAAGCCCGCACAGAAAATTCAGTTAAGGAAAACATCGAAGCTCAGGAAACATCCCAGGATCTCAGGAAAACATTCCATGAGCAAAAGGAACATCTGTTCTACCATTTCGACTTATCACTCCACTCAAAACTGTTAGTACATAATGAATTTTTTTTGGATCGATTAGAACAAAAATCTATTTTAAGCTTGTATGGAAAAAATATGGACGATCTTCCAAAGAGCACTTTCATTCATTGATATTGTTACAATAACAGAATTGAATTTACAAAAATAAAATGGAATACAAAATGCAAATCGAATCGAGATGAGCACTGTCCTTAAAATAGATTCGCCGCCTCCGGGGGTATTGAGGTTCGTCGGCGTCTGTCTCCCAAGATAAGACGGTCTTGGACCACTGTCTTTGGAACACCTCTAATGGCAGCCTCAGCGAACTGAGTTGTGCTCGTATCTCTCTCTCTCTCTCTCTCTCAATAATGAAATATCACAGAATGTACTCTCACTCAAAAGTGTTGTTCGTTGTTGTGGTTGTATAACCTCTCAATAGAAGCTTCAATAAATATACATAAGTGACAAACTCTTATTGGACGGCAAACCCAGATTTTACTCCAAGATGATTTAGGGAGAAAAACAGTGGAGGCATTAATGAGCACATGTGCTGGTTTCCCATTGGACAACACATGAGTTGGTTGCCCCTTGGAACCCTCCAACTGACAAGCTTGTCCCTTGGATATTCCAAGTGCCATTCATCCTTAATTTTCCAACAAATCTTACTCACATATTTAATTGATTGATTTTCGAATATGGAAGACAATTACAAGAGAAATGGAAAAATAGATTGAATCAGATATTCAGTGCCAAAGTTAGAATTTTCATTCGGAAGTTTATGTTCGAAAACCAGCCTAGTAGTCGGTTGAAAACATCTAAATCATTTGTACTTAACTTTGTACTTCATGTCTGAATTGCATCGATGGTGATGTCCAAGAAAATGATTTTGTTTGTTAAATTTTGAATGTATAATACAAAATCAGAAGTTAAGATTCGATTAATTAAAAGTGTTCGGAAATTAACATCTAATGTCTATTCCCAAATCCGTATGTTACCCTCGTTATATAAATATTATTGTGTCCTCAAACTCTCTAAATACAGTTCACAAATATCAAAACCTAACAACAAGTTTCGTAAATATAACTCACTCCTACTACAACTCATCTTCCTCCTTCTTACAACTCCATACACACATTCAACCTCCATCTTCAACATATTTACCATAATATATCATACCAAGATATTATCAATGGACATATGGGAGGAATTTTTTGATTTAGAAGTTTCGCCAATGCAAGGGGTTGAATATGTTCATTCAAATATTGTGGGAGTAAAAAATGAAGCACTTGTAACCGACATTGTGTTTGGGAGTCAAAGATGAAACAAGAGGTAATCCCAAGAGAAAATCAATTTTAATTTCGTTGTCATGACACAATAAAAAATTTAGTGTCAAATTTGGTACATCTTTTGGACATTACAGTCTGAAAATAATCTATATATTCAGAAGATAAGTTCTTAAATTACTTAGTTTCAGCACTGAGTGTATGAATCACCGCCATTATATGATATGCTCTATGTGGTTCAGAAGTTACCATCCAAGATTTCCAATAGTTTCTGAATATGAACTTTCAAATTCGTTAGAAATTTTTAGCATTGAATATACAAAAGAGATGCAAAGACTTGATTTATGGATACCTTCTCGAAGTTAATATTTGAAAATTATGTGGTTCATATTCTAAAATATTGTAATGTTCTTGGTTATTAACTTTTGAAATTTATGATGAATTATGGCACTGAATTTTCGAATGAGATATAAAGACCAAATTTCTAACTTTTGTTATATATATATATATATATATTTATATTGATGTGGGGGTCTATCTTCAACTGCGGTATCCAACAGGCACGAGATGCCCAATGCGAGACTTCTACAAAAGAAGGAAATGTTAGGCTACCGGTCGTGTCGTCGGTAGGCCTTCCGATGGCAAAGTAAAAAAGGCTCTTAGAGAGAGAAAGAGAATGTATAAAGTTTGGGAGCCAGAAATCGCATACCTTCAACTCTTGGTTTGTATATACAGCCACATCAGTGCGTGACCCGTACGTGCTTAGGCACATGTGATGTCAGGGTCGGACTGTCTGGGTCAGTGCATCCGTCCAAAGCAGCGGGTGTGTCGCACACAGATTGACATCTGTCTTCCTAGAAGGAAGCAAAAGCTGACATGTCGGTTGGCATGCGCCACATGATTGCACGAGAAATCCAGAATGCTGTCCCCAATGAGGGTCTTTCTGTGATCTGATCGACGTGCTACCATTCTTGAGGCAAGGTCGAAGGTCCGTGCCATACCGTGATCTCAAAGTGTCTACAGGGACTCAATGCCAGAGCCCTAGGATCGTATGGCCGAAGGGAGAATTGTGGAACTTGGACCTTTTGTCGGGCATCAGGCGGTCCTCCTCGAGTAGTGTATACGTGTCGGAGCATGTGGCCGAAGGGAGCATTGTGGAACTCAGACCTTCTGTCGAACGCCGAGTGGTCCTCCTGGAGTAGTGTTGACGTTCCGGATCATGTGGTCAAAGGGAGCATTGTCGAACTCAGACATTCTGTCGGATGCCAGGTGATTCTCCTGGAGTAGTGCCGACGTGCCGGAGCATGAGGCCAAAGTGAGCGTCATGGAAGTCAGACCTTCTATCGGACACCAGGCGATCCTCCTGGAGTAGTGCGGACATGCCAGAGCATGTGGCTAAAGGGAGCATTGTGGAACTCATACCTTCGTTCGGAAGCCGAGCGCTCCTCACTCTATGCCTTCCCTTTCTCTACTATTGGGGCCGACCTGGTGCTTGACCCAGACCTATCATCTTGCCAGAATTGTTTTGGCCCTTACAATAGCCCCTCAACCTTGCTTCGGCATCGGCTGAAGCGGGGTTGACTCAGACTGACCGATGAGAATGATGTTGACAGGAATGCACAATTGAAAGATGATTGCCAACTATGTTTGGACTTACCACCAATCCGTCGACAATACCACCAATGTGAGTGCACAATTTGAAGATGATTGGCAACTGTGTTTCTTCGGCAATGCCACCGAATGGCTGCTTACGCATTTTATCGATAATGGAAATTGTGTGATTTCTTTAATGCCACCGAACACCTGCTTGCACGTTTTATAGATAAAGACAAATGTGCTTCTTCAGCAATGCCACCGAACAACTACTTGCGCATTTTATAGATGAACGACAAATGTGATGTTGTGGCAATGCCACCGAACAGTTGCTTACACGTTTTATAAATGAACAACAAGTGTGCTGCTTCGGCAATACCACCGAACATCTGCTTGGGTATTTTATAGATGAACGACAACTGTACTGCTTCGGCAATGCCACCGAATAGCTGCTTGCGTGTTTTATAGATAACGACACCTATGCCACTTCGGCAATGCCACCTAACAGCTACTTGCGCGTTTTATAGATTAACGACAACTATGTTGCTTTGGCAATGCCACCAAATAGCTTCTTGCGCATTTTGTAGATGAATGACAACTGTGCTGCTTTGGCAATGCTAACAAACAGTTGCTTGCATGTTTTGTAGATGAATGTCAACTATGTTGCTTCGACAATTTAACCGAACAACTGCTTGCGTGTTTTATAGATGAACAACAATTGTGTTGCTTTGGCAATGCCACCGAACAGCTGCTTGCGCATTTTATAGATGAATGACAACTGTGTTGCTTCAACAATGCCACCGAACAACTGCTTGCACATTTCATAGATGGACGACAACTCTACTACTTCGGCAATGCCACCGAACAACTACTTGCACATTTTATATATGAACGACAACTGTGCTGCTTTGGCAATGCCACCGAACATCTGCTTGTGTGTTTTATAGATGAACAACAATTTTGCTGCTTCGACAATGCTATCGAACAGTTGCTTGTGCATTTTATAGATGAACGACAACGGTGCTAATAGGGATGACAGACTTTTATGCCAAAGGTGAGACAAAACAGGGTCGGTCGGATTTGCTTCTCTCTTTCTTCGCCTCCTCTAATCTTGCATGCAGCTCAGTCCTTGCTATAAGCTCTTGCATAGTGGAGGGAACAATATTAGTTCCTCAAATTCTTGGCTGTGTGATCCAAGTCGTGCTTGGAGAATATGATGGTGATCCTCTAGTCGCAGTTCTCAATTTCATTGTATAGATCCCAGTACCGGACTACGTATTGATGCAAGGATTTAGACCTGGCTCATCGGAGATCGAGCAGGTAATCAACCTCTTTCTTCAGCTTGAAATGGTGATGAACTCGGCTAGAAATGTCGTAGAAAGATCTCACCAGGATGCGATAGATCCCTTCGACAGTCGGTCAAACCAGATGAGCCCTGTAATACCCGTGTCCTAAATTTTAATTAAGAAATCATTTTAATTATTTTGCATGGAATAATTAGTGGCATTTATTAAATTATCATTATAACCCTTATTGTGTAAGAGTTTGAGGATCGTTGTGGCAGGGTTTTCTTGGAGCGCCTTATGATTATTTGATGATGGAATTTGAGGATGATGATAATTAAGATGGTTAATCTTAATTTTCGACCCCAAAACATTTAGTAAATAAAGATACTTTATTCATGAAAGTTGTAGAGTATTAAATTATGGAAATAACATAATTTGAATGGACTAAATCCGAGTTCGGACGAAGAAGTTATGGACAAATGATTATATTTAACACAGACTTGAGCCTGCCGAGTACAAAATTCTAAGGAGTGGGTTATCGATAACCTAGATGAGTGAGTTATCGATAACCAGTAAAATTTTGGATGCCCAACATTTTCCCGAGAGGTTGGTTATCGATAACATGATGGTGGGTTATCGATAACTGGAGTTCAAACCCTGTCCATAGTAAAAGCCGAGGAGTGGGTTATCGATAACAGGTTTGGTGGGTTATCAATAACCCGATGTCGGGGATTAAAAATCCAAAAACGGTTTTAAGAGGGTGTTTTTGGTACTTTTACTCCCTAATTGGTTTATAAACCCCTAAGTCGTATTAGGGTTGTTTATACTATTGTTTAGCTTCCTTTTGGGTGTTCTAACCTAGAGAGAAAGCACTAGAGAGAGAGACTCCATTGTTGAAACCTCCATTGTTGAAACCTCCATTGTTGAAGGAGCTTGGTGAAGTTTTGGTGGTCAAATCTTCTTGTTGGTTTAAATCAAGTGGTAAGCCATGAAAATCCTTGTAGTACATGAACGTTCTCCCTACTTCTTTCACAAATCTTTGAGTTTAGTATGTATATCGAATTCATGTTCAAGTATGTTGTGTTTTATGAGCGGATCTATGAATTTCACAAGAGGGGTGCATGGATTAAGGGTGTTTCCATGTTTTACGAAAGTTTTGTATGTATATGGTTTTAAAACTGAGATGCTTGATAATCTTGGGGTCTAGGAAGTTTATTAATGGTTATACACATGTATTCGTTGTCAAAATCTCATATGTAAGCATTGGGTGTTTATGAATAACTTGGAAAAGCATGATCGATTTTGAGTATGGTGAATGAGGTGGTCTTTGATTAGGGATTTTTATTATTGCAAACATGTAAGTAAACTCTATATTCCTTGTTCAATTTCGATTTATTGTGGACTGAAATTGATGGATTATTTTGAGAGGGAACCTCGTGGAAAATTCGGAAACCACGAACAAAGGCAAGGAAAAAATCGGATAAGTGGTATTGGTGAGTGTAAGAATGTAGCATTTCGATGTTTAGATGCTTGTGCACTTTTTCTTTTATAGTAATTTTACCAATCATGGAAAGTTGCATGACATATTGCATGTGTTTATTATATACATGTTTGAGTGGTATGTTAGCCTATGGCAAATGTTTTTGAGAAAGAGTTTTGTAAAAGAAGTTTTGAGAAAAACTATAGCCTCTGGACATGTTTTGAGAATGAAAGTGGGAAGTGATTCATATCCTATAAGTATATAAAATTGGGAGAATTACTCCTTGTAGACCATGCGTGGGAAATGTGGTAGATGATTCTTGGTGCCTATATGGCCACGTGAGATGCCCCTTTTGCATGTTGAAGTCGGGTTGCGGTTTGATGACATGTTAGAAATGGGGTTGCAGTTCCATATTATAGTGTACGGGGTGCACGAACTATTGCATATATCAATAACTATTTTGAAAAAAGACATGAGATGTCCACTATGTTGAAAAAGGGCTGCGGTCTAACTATATTATGTATGAAAGGCATATTAATATATGGAATTTGAGAGTGATTTGTAACCTTGCATGGCATTGCATCTTTCCTCTTTTTGGAAATAGTATTGTTTGTAAAGTTAAACTGTATCTTTACTTGCCTTTCATCTAGAACTTGCGATGCATATGTTCACACTCTGTTTTCCTTGTTTTGACTTGGAAAATAGGTATCGAGATTTAGCGGTCCACTACGAAGCTTGAAGAAAATCTTATGCTTGGAGATTGGATCTTGGCTAGTATGGTTCTTCTATGGTAGTAGTTGGTAGTTGGTAGTTTGTACTACTTTCTTATTGTAGTTGATGGTAATTGTTGGAAGAACTCTTGTATTATTGTAGTACCCTGTTTAGTTGTTGCAACATTTGGGTTAATGTCATTGTGGTGATTAGACTTTGATGGTGTGTCATGGTTATCTCACTTGTTACCTATGATTTTATTGGAGGTGATTATTTAAGAAAAACGTTTATTCTGTGGTTTATTAGTGTTTTAGAGTTTGGGATGTTACAAGCCCCACTTCCCACAGACTGGAGGGGAAGAGCTTGCACATCAAGCGTCGTTGGTTGAATAGAGGGACACCATCTGCCTGAAGTGCACCATATGGGTATAGGAGTCCATATCAGGGTCATACTTGTTGAACTTCGGCACTGAGAAGCCGATGGGCGGTTTTGTGACTTCGATTCCCAGGTAAGAATGAAGAGGTTATCAATCTATCATGTTGGTAATCATCATATCGGCACGGCTGGTGGTGCTGAGCCGATCAAATTTCCTCCAAAAACCTTTGGATGACCTCCTTCTCAGAGCAAGTATAGCTACTATCCCGGACTTTGCTGTGCTGGTAGCCTCTTGGACGATTTCGGCATCGCATGTTGTAGGTCAGAGCCAAAGCTCTCGAACAATACCTTTCCAGTATCGAGGTCGTCTGGGCTTCGACAGGGCACTCGTCTCTGCGTCGATTGGGCAAGGGGCGCCCTCTAGTGTGATGACCTCTCTTTCCACCTTTTCGGATAGAAGAGTTCTACCTCCTTTTGCTTGGGCGGTCATGAATCGACACCTTATCCCTTTCGTAAGGTTTTCCCTTCTGCGGGAAGGATATGCGATAAATTTCTCTCACTTTTACCTCGGTGGCACTGGCTTCTGGAGTATTTTATCACTTTGTGGTCTCCCTTAGAAGGATCATTTCAAGCCTTAGAAAGTCGATTTGGTTGTCTCTCTTCTCCAAATTCACCTCCAACTTTCTGATATATTGCTTGGTGGTCATCTTGACCGGAAAGCGTGAACTGGACACAGTGGGATTTTCTTCGTCGTCAACCAAGGTACGCTTGGAGGCACAGGCGACATCAGCTGGATTGCTTGTCCCACTACCGACATCTCCTCCTCTGGGCCTTCGACTGTCGTCATCATTCCTTTTAAGGATGATTAGGTCTTCAAAGCCCATCTTTGCCTACCGGAACTTCGGTTGTAATTTGAAAAGAGTGAAGAAGTCCCTAGCAGAGTCGCCAATTGATGTGGGGTCTGCCTTCAACTACGGTATTAGAAAAGCAAGAGATGGCCCACACGAAACTTCTGCAAAAGAAAGAAATGTTAGGCTACTGGTCGTGTTGTCGGTAGGACCTCTAATCGTATACCTTCAGCCCTTGGTTTGTATATATAGCCACAGCAATGCGTGACCTGTACGTGCTTTGGCGCGTGTGATGTCCGGGCCAGACTATTTGGGACAGTGCATCCGTCTAAAGTAGATGGCGCGTGGCAAATAGTCTAACATTTGTATGCCTCGAAGAAAACGAAAGCTGACATGTCGACTGGCATGTGTCACCTGCATACACAAGAAATCTAGGATGCTAGACCCAAGGAAGATCTTCATGTAGTCTAAGCCACGCTTGTCGGGCCGATGTGCTGCCATTCCCGAGGCGTGGCCGAAGGGCCGCGCTGTACCGTGATTTCAAAATGTCTACAGGGACTCAATGCTGGAGCCACATGATCGTATGGCCGAAAGGAGCATTGTGGAACTCGGACCTTCTATCAAACCCAAGATGGTCCTCCTGGAGTAGTGTCAACGTGCTAGAGCATGTGGCCGAAGGGAGCATTGTGGAACTCAGACCTTCTATCGGACGTCGGGTGGTCCTCTTGGAGTAGTGTCGACGTGTCGGAGCACGTGGCCGAATGGAGCATTGTGGAACTTAGACCTTCTGTCGAATGCCGGACGGTCCTCTTGGAGTAGTGCCGACATACCGGAGCATAAGACCGAAGTGAGCATCGTAGAACTCAGACCTTTTGTCAGACACCGGGCGATCCTCCTGGAGTAGTGCCGACGTGCCAGGGCATGTGTCCGAAGGGAGCATTGTGAAACTCAGACCTTCGATCAGACGCCGAGCGCTCCCCGCTCTACGCCTTCCATTTCTATGTTGTTGGTGCCGACATAGCGCCTGACCTAGACCTATTAGCCGTCCAGAATTGTTTTGGCCCTTATATATACCGTTTTAGACTAACGCCTCCACCCGAGGAAGTAGTGTGTGATCTTTGGCAATGTTAGACTACATTGATACATTCGCAATGGATACATTTGAGTTTTTTGTTTTGTCAAATATATTCATATTCATAGTAATACAAGTTGTGTGACTTTTTTATGTTACTATGTTTGTTGTAGGTCTTTCGTAATAATAATTTGCTAATAGAGTAGACCTTGTGATGAGGACATGATTGCAGCACCTAAGGATCCATTGCAAATTCCAATTGGTTCAGTTATAAGGGCAAGAGCTAAGTGTTTCAAATAAGTACTTAATGGGCTAATGCATGACATTTGGACTGATTAGGAAAAAACTAAGCCCAATATAAGTCAAAATCAAGACCAAAGCTAAGTAAATCTGATTGGAGTAATTAAAGACACCCTTTAACATTCCAAATTAGTGATCATCAATGCTAAAACATCAAGGGGCATGAGTTTTGAAGATATAAATTCACTCATCAATGCTAAAACATCAAGGGGCATGAGTTTTGGAGATATAAATAAACTCATCAATGCTAGAACATCAAAGGGCATGCGTTTTGGAGATATAAATATATGTAATCAGTCTTATTTTGTTATTAGAGTAATCCTAAAGACATGAATATGATCCATCTTATTATAATAGTGTTTTAATACTTTAATTATTGTTTTCCTATTCTTGGAGGGTTGTTCCAAGTATAAATAAGTGTCAACAACTAATGTGAGAGATAGATTTTTGATACATACAAATTGGGAGAGTTTTCTCTTTGGTTCTTCGTTGAACTTTCAAACTTATTAAGATCTTTCTTGTTATTCACCATTGACTTATCATTCGGTAGTCCATAACCGATTGTGGTGTCTTCACATACCAAGGTTCTTGCCTCAAAATAGGAAGCGGGTAGTGGTTCCATTCCAAGTCGATCATACCGAGGTTCTTATCTCTTTATAGGTAACGGATCAAGGTCTTCAATATTTTCTTAATCTTCAAGAGATCTGAGTTTAGAATCGATCCTTGATGCAGATTATCAGTAGATGTGGGCAGATTATCACCGTAATCTGTAAGTGATGATCGGATTAGCACCGTAATCCGCTAGAGGAGTTAGGAATCCACCTAACCAGCACAGGAGTCCACATGTGACTCAAGAGTCCACCTGAAAAAAAGAAAGAGAAGACTCTACTCCGAAAATAGGGTTTTCAATATTAAGTTGATTGCTTGTGTCTCTACATCTCTTGGCTTATATAGCCTCTAAGGGATACAAGGAAAAACCCTAAAGGAGTGGCGGCTAATACAAACAAAAGATAACCCTAACTAATGATTATAATTTGTACAATCTAACCAAATTTGAAAACTGATAACAGAAATGTCAGAGAATGTCGGGTGGTCCCCGTGTGTTCTCGTCCCAATAGCTCTGCGGGAAAGTGGCCGAGCTGAGGTGCAGCTGCTGAGTCCGTGCTGTCGTGTGCTAGTGTACTGAGCTGACATGGGATGAATTAGCTGAGCTGGGATGAGGTTCCTGTGAGCAGTGCGGCGAGGTCGGTAGCTCGACATCCGGTGTGTGGGAAGGCAGCTCGGCAGGGGGTGTTGATTGTGCGGCTGACTGAAGAGAAGAGGTACTTTGCTCTACTGGGGCTAAGGTCTGCTCGGCACTCTTCTCAGCTCCTATAGTAGTAAATGTGGGCCTTTGTCCTACATCAGGCTCCCCCACCAAAGATGAACTCATCCTCGAGTTTGCTAAGTGCTCTGGAGGGTGATAATCAATCAAATCTCTGACGTTGAAGGTGATGGAAATATGTAAGTCACTAGGAAGATCCACCTTGTACGCGTTGTCGTTGATTTTGCTGATGACTTTGCAAGAACCAACTCTTCTCATCTGCAGCTTGCTATATATACCGACATAAAATCTGTCCTTGCGAAGGTGAACCATAACCAGGTCTCCCTCCTTGAAGGTCTTCTTTCTCCTGCATTTGTCGCCCTGGGACTTATACTTGGCGTTGGATTCTTCAAGTTTGGCCTTGGTGTCAACGAGTGTGCGGACAGCTTCCGAAGCTCGGTGCTCGGCAGCTCGACTAGTTCCTGTCTGAGAAGGTAAAAGAACAAGATCCAGAGTATGGGTAGAAACATGACGATACACAACCTGGAAGGGAGTGTGGCATGTGGATCTGTTGACAGTGTTGTTGAACGTGAACTCAGCTTGGGGCAACTGGAGGTCCCACTACCTGGGCTTGTCTCCAGCGAGGCAACAAAGCATATTGCCGAGTGTACGGTTGACGACCTCTGTCTGACCGTCCATCTGTGGATGGCATGTGCTGCTAAAATGGAGACTGGTTTCAAATTTGGCCCATAATGTCCTCCAGAAATGGCTGAGGAATTTACTGTCTCTGTATGAGGTGATGGTCTTAGGTACGCCGTGCAGACGAACAATCTCTCTGAAGAAGAGATTGGCAATGTTTGAGGCATCATGAGTCTTCCTGTATGCCACAAAGTGTGCCATTTTCGAAAATCTATCAACTACCACCATGATTGAGTCTGCAACCCTTTGTGTCCTGGGCAGCCCTAACACAAAGTCCATGGACAGATCTTCCCATGGTGCTTCTGGAACAGGTAATGGGGTGTAAAGCCCTATGTTTTGTGTCTGACTTTTAGCCGTTTGACAGATATAACACCTCTGAATAAATCGACCAACGTCTCGCTTAAGTTGAGGCCAATGATACCTATCCTCTACCTGCTGGATAGTCTTATCATGACCCAAGTGTCCTCCAAGTCTGCCTTAGTGAATCTCTTTGACGAGCAACTCTCGAAATGAAGATATGGGAATCCACAACTAGTTTCCTTTGAATAGATACCCTTCATGGATAATGAATCCATTCAATCCTGTCTTGTTGAGCTGACATTTGGGACCACAAGTCCTGGAAGTCTTCATCCTACTCGTACAACTCCTTGAGAAAGTCAAATCCAACTAACTCTGTGCGGG
Source organism: Monotropa hypopitys (assembly GCA_002855965.1). Taxonomy (NCBI): domain Eukaryota; kingdom Viridiplantae; phylum Streptophyta; class Magnoliopsida; order Ericales; family Ericaceae; genus Monotropa; species Monotropa hypopitys. Next base: position 2,108 of record NMUG010001948.1, on the reverse strand, counting down.
CAACAGCAAGAAGGGATGCTCTGCGGCTTAGGGCATCAGCATCTCGGTTAGAGGTTCTCGCGGTGTGCTTTAGAACAAACTTCAAAGCTTGAACACGGGCAATCCATTTGGTGTTTCCGGTTAATGGTTGCTGAGCTGTTCAGGAACTCCAAATCCTTGTTGTTAGTGTGGAGTACAAACCCTTGGTGAACGAGGTAATGCTCCCAAACTCTCAGAGCTTGAATAACCGCATAGAGCTCTAGCTCATAGGTAGTCCAATTCTTGCTTGCCTCGCTCAGTTTCTCACTATAATAAGCCACTGGTCGGCCTTCCTGGGATAGGACAACTCCAATGCCAATGTAGTTGGCATCCGTATGAACTTCAAACAACTTGTTGAAGTCTGGAAGGGCTATGATTGTGGTAGAGGACAATTTTTCCTTGAGCTCGACGAAGCTCTGTTCGGCATCAGTGGTCCACTCAAATTGCTTCTTCTTTAGGCACTCTGTCATTGGCACTGCAATGGTGCTGAAATTCTTAATGAACCTCCTGTAGAAAGTGGTTAAACCATGAAAACTTCTCACATCATGGGCGGATGTGGGTGTAGGCCATTCTCGAATAGCTCGGACTTTCTGTTGATCAACAGTTAATCCCTTCGCACTGACCATAAAGCCTAAGAACACCAGGCTATTGGTCAAGAAATTGCATTTCTTCCAGTTGACGCGAAGGCCGTTGTCTCTTAACAATACCAAAACCTCTCTAAGATGCTGGTGATGTTCTTGTCGACTTCGGCTGTAGATTAGAATATCATCGAAATAAACAACGACACAGGATCCAATAAGAGGTCGGAGTACCTGGGTCATAAGCTGCATAAATGTGCTTGGGGCATTAGACAACCCAAATGGCATAACAAGCCACTCGTACAGGCCATCCTTGGTCTTGAAGACTGTCTTCCACTCATCCCCTGAGCAGATTCTGATCTGATGGTAGCCACTCTTCAGATCCAGCTTTGAAAAGATTGTGGCTCCCGCTAACTGATCTAACATATCTTCATGTCGAGGAATGGGAAAACGGTACTTGATGGTGATTTTGTTTATAGCTCAGTTGTCAACACACATTTGCCAACTCCCATCCTTTTTTGGTGTGAGCAGTGTGGGCACTGCACATGGGCTCATACTTTATTGGAGGAATCCCTTTCTGATCATCTCACTGATCTGGTCCTGCAGCTCGGCATGCGCTGCTGGGCTCATCCGGTAGTGCGGTAAGTTTGGGAGACGTGATCCCGGGACTAGGTCTATCTGATGTTGTATGTCATGCGCTGGGGGTAGTCCATCTGGCAGCTCGACCGAGAGGACTGAGCTGAACTCTTCAACAATGGGCTCCAGCTCTGCTGGTACGCTGGTCGGTCGTGGGTCTTCACCTTTCACAACCACCAAGTGTACTTCACCTTCCTCCAGCTCCTCTTTTCCCAACTCCGGCACCACTAATAGAGTCTTGCTGGAAGTGTGGATCTCTCTAGGCTTCTGTCCTACCATAGGAACCAAAGTATTTTTGGTCCTGTGGTGCATGGAAGAGTAAGTGTTGAGATAACCATTGTGTTACGACCCGACCCGGATAATTGTAATGCTAATTATACGAGAAGGCCACGTGGCAGATTCATACTTACTCAATCTCTAATCACATTCCACAACTGCTAAAACTGAAGTAAAAAAACTAATATAACTACTGATATGAAAAGTACAACTGGTGCAAACTGCACAATGAGAAAGTAAAGAGTAGAACACTCTCTCTCACCAAAGTGAAAACTCTCCCAACTCACTATAGTATAAAAGTGTACTCTCAGATCTGAAGGAAAAACAAACTCTCTGAAGTACAAGAAAAACTCTCACAGAAGCCTTTGCTACTGAATCTCTGAGGTAAGTCGGACAGCATCTCCTCTGCAACTCTCACTAAGCCTACCCGCAGGCTGTAGCTGAACAGGTGGACACGCTAAACATAGCAGTGTCTTGTACTAACACACACACATAAAAGAAAACTCTCTGCTCCTACTAGACTGGTGGACGCTATCTCAATCACCTATAAGTGTGTAAAAACACACGTCAGCACGACGGCTCAGTGAAAACTATAAATAG
>NMUG010001947.1:0-16796 GCA_002855965.1 Monotropa hypopitys | reverse complement strand
AATTTGATGCATGTATTTTATGAGATGTGGTTAGGAATTCAAATGTTCATAAGTTGTGTTTTGATTGCATAATAATATGCATGGTGTATGTGTTGTGAAAAATATGGAAGTTGTAAAACATGTGGAGGAAACAAGTTATTGTTACTCACAGAGCTGAGCTTAATGCCAAAATACTTTAAGAGCTGGGCAAATTGTCATTCAATTTAAGAGTAGGGCATAATGCCAATGTATTTACAGAGTTGGGGTATCACCATTTTTATTTAAAGAGCTGGGCTAGATGCCAAACTATTTTCAAAAACTAGGTTTTGTGCAATTTAATTTCAAAGTTGGGCATGATGCCACTTTATGCATAGTGATTGGGCAATCATGCCATTTCTGGTGAGGCTGTGCATGTGTTGAGTTGTAAAGGCGTGAGCCGTAAAGTGTAAATCAGAAAAGGTGTGGTTAAGTCTCATAAAAGAGCCATATTGTGTATGCATTGATTTGTATATCGTTGGAAAGTGTTTATTTGCACATATGTACGTTAGTGTGCATAAAAGGGTTAAAATAGTGCATTAAATGGAAAGTGATAATTGTGTGGGTGTAAAAATGTGCATAGTGATATGTGTGATTGTCTAAAACCAAAGGGTAAGATTGAAAAGGTGGCAAAATGTTAAGTGTGGTTTGGGTCATAGCTGAAAGTATTCACATTGTACTATGGCATTTGAGTTAGAATTACATTTTGGTAATCGTGGAAAATAAACGAAAAAGGAATAAACCAGATTATATTCCTCTAAGTACTCGTTGCGGTGTTTTGGGTCTTATTTTGTGAATTTTAACAGTCATGCAGTTTTATATTCTGTGGTAATTATGGTTTGTACTTCAGATTTTTATTCTGTTGTTGGAGTTTTTGTTAGCCATATGTATAAATATTCATATCTAACAAACTCCTCGATTTCCTTGTGTTTGTCTTTCTTTTATTGCTTGGAAATCTAGATTGAGGAGGCTTGTTCGGGTCCACTACAGTTGCTTGGAGTTGAGGGCTAAGCTTGGTTGGAGCTAGCAGAGGAGTTGGCAAGTGGTTGGAGTGGCTAGTCTAATTACTAGTCCCTTTTGCGTTGCGAGGTCTGAGCTCAGGTTGGCTTCCTCGGAGGTATTGCAGTGTTCACCGAAGGAGGGTTGCTGGACTACGGGTCCAGCCCTTCGGGTATGGGAGGATGCATGCCGAAGGGCCATAAGGCCGACGAACCGGGACATTGTAGGACGCTTGGAGTCCGAAGCTGGGCTGCCTGCGCATGCCTTGCTGTGATGGATCCGACTCTCCCAAGCCAAGGTCTGACTACCATAGTGTAATGCTAGGTAAAGAGGGTGTTGAATCGTATATGATTTTCATGCGAGAATCATGGTGGGTTGCGTTGTAAGGTATAATTTGTTGGATTCACATGTTCGGTGGAGGTCCTCGGTGTTTAGAAGCCATCGAGTAGAAACATAGAACTCTTGTAGTTAGAGATAGTGTGATGGCCTTAAATGTGAAAATTGTTTGGAAGTCTTAGGAGAGACTCGGGAAGGTCGAGGATCGATGTGTTCATGTTATTCGATGTCTAAAATGTCGAGTAAGTGTTCGATGTTTAGCTGCATTTAAAGCCTAACTTAACTGAGAAAAATTGGTACGTAGTCGAATTGAATTGAGATTGGATGTTCTATCCTCGTAAGAGGTTTAGAGGTGTTTTCGGTATAGTTCTTAATGTTTTTCGGTGTTTAGATTGATGAGGAAATGTTTGAGGTTGAGTTTGGGGCGTAAGGTAGTGAAAAAAATCGAATCTAGCCATTTTCTTTGATGCTCGTTCGGACCAAGGTCGGTGGTCGTCCGGACGAGAGGGGCAGAGGCTCATTTTTTTTCAGGAGCGAAGCTCGTCCAGATCAGGGAAGTGGTCATCCGGACGAGAGTAGCAGAAACCTATTTTTTTGGTTCAACAGTGGGTTCGTCCGGATGAAGGGTCTTGGCCGTCCGGACGAGGGGTTTCGTCCGGACGAAGGTTCGGCTTGGCCGAATGAGGGTGTCAGTTTTATACGGAAATTTAAGGGCAAATTGGTATTTTTGCTCCCCAATCATTTTGAATCGTCTCTAATCGTGTTTTAGGGTTAAAGGTTCGCTTTTTGGCCTCCATTCCTAACATTCTTCATAGAGAGAGGAGGAGATTTCTAGATTCCTTGGAGATTTGAAGTCCTGGGAATGATCCAAGACTGGATTTCGAATCCTCGAAGCCTAGAGATCGTCCTACAAGGTATATCTCATTCATTTTCGTATTTTCGTTCTTGGGGATTTCAAGGATGTCGCTCTTGTTTGGTCACGTATGGAGAAATCAGTTCTGTAATTCCGCTATAGATAGAGTATGGTGTCCAATTGCATGTAAGGGTGAGTTGATCGTAGTATTTGATGATGGTGGTCTAGGATCTTGGAATAACCCTAAGAGAGATTATGTCTTGGGTGAAATCTTCATGTATCGGCAGGAGGAGAGTGGAGGTATGCATGTGGGTCACATATCATAGTTGCTGTGACTTTGGAAAAGAGAGGTCATGTAGATCTAGAATTTATGTCCGGGATGCTTGTGGGTGTTCGATTCATGGTGTGTTCGTCATAAGCAATTGTGGATGTTTATAGAATTTTGAGGTTGGTCATGTAAGCAACCTAGTGATTTCGTGGGTTCATTCATGTGTTGGTCATTCGTGGATGCTTTGAATGAATTACATAGTGGGTCGGAGTATGTGGTAGAGTAATGTCGTTTTTCAATCTAATTACTAGCATGTATTGTTTTGTACTGATTCTGAATATTGTAGTTGGTACAGGTGTTTGGAGCGGAGCTTCCAACATTCCGAGTAGATAGCATCAGCGCCGTGCGTACGGTATTTCAGTGAGTTTGGTAGATATGACATTAGTGTTATATATATGCGAACGTAGAAGTAATTCCTTAGGAACAAATATAACGTTAAGGAATTGTGCATGATTGAAATAAGATGGAATTCAATTAACTTAAGGAAAGTATATGTATATGTATGTGTCGTGTGCAATAAGTAAGGAAAATCTTGGAAAACTTAAATAATGAAGGACTTGATTGTGTGTGAGTCAATGATATAAAATATGGTAATGGTACGTGTGTGTGTGTTATTCGCATAATTCAGTCAAAATATGAGAAATGGTCATCAACGTGGTATGGTGTGTGAATTTGCATAATTTGATACTATTTTATGAGATGTGGTTATGAATTCAAATATTCATAAGTTGTGTTTTGATTGCATAATAATATGCATGGTGTGTGTATTGTGAGAAATATGGAAGTTGTGACACAAGTGGAGGAAATGAGTTATTGTTACTCACAGAGCTGAGCTTAATGCCAAAATACTTTCAAACCTGGACAAATTGCCATTCGATTTAAGAGCTGGGCATAATGCCAATGTATTTACAGAGTTGGGCGTATCACCATTTTTATTTAAAGAGTTAGGCTAGATGCCAAACTATTTTCAAAAACTAGGTTTTGTGCGATTTGATTTCAAAGTTGGGCATGATGCCACTTTATGCATAGTGATTGGGCAATCATGCCATTTCTGGTGAGGTTGTGCATGTGTTGAGTTGTAAAGATGTAAGATGTAAAAGTGTAATCAGAAAAGGTGTGGTTAAGTCTCATAAAAGAGCCATATTGTGTATGCATTGATTTGTATATCGTTGGAAAGTGTTTATTTGCACATATGTACGTTAGTGTGCATAAAAGGGTTAAAATAGTGCATTAAATGGAAAGTGATAATTGTGTGGGTGTAAAAATGTGCATAGTGATATGTGTGATTGTCTAAAACCAAAGGGTAAGATTGAAAAGGTGGCAAAATGTTAAGTGTGGTTTGGGTCATAGCTGGAAGTCTTCACATTGTACTATGGCATTTGAGTTAGAATTATATTTTGGTAATCGTGGAAAATAAATGAAAAGGGATAAAACCAAATTATATTCCTGTGAGTACTTATTGTTGAGGATTTTTTATTAGCCATATGTATAATTGTTCATATCTAACAAACTCCTGGATTTCTTTGTGTTTGTCTTTCTTTTATTGCTTGAAAATCCAGATGAGGCTTGTTCGGGTCCACTACAGTTGCTTGGAGTTGAGGGCTAAGCTTGGTTGGATCTAGCAGAGGAATTGGCAGGTGCTTGGAGTGGCTAGTCTTATTTCTAGTCCCTTTTGAGTTGTGGTTGTTTACTTGTTAGTTGGTAGTATGTTTGGTTGAGAGTTCATCTTCGTCGAGATGTATTCGTAGTTATTTGTTAGTCTTCCGTTGTGGTATTAGTTTGCAATGGAGTTTAAGTTGTCCTTGGCTGGAAGAAAATAACTTAGGATTGGTTTTGTCTATTTAGCATTCATGACTTGTGGTGTGTTGAGATTAAAAGAATTTGGAAATTTTCTGCAAGTGTCATTCTTTATTTTCTTTAATTAAAGGTTTATTTGGTTTGGGATGTTACGCATACATATTGGTTAGGTGGAGGCATTCCCTAACAGACGTTGGTTAGGTGGAGGAATTCCCTAACATACATACATATTGGTTAGTGGAAGCAAGATAGTCATATTAGCCAGAGCACCCTTTCTAACTCTTCAACATCTTCTATTTCTATAAAAGGAACTTAAAAGGGAGCTTGAGTGCAAGACCTACCTGGAGATGGATACCCTTTACCAGTCCAGGGCCCACCAAGGAGCTATTTTTTCCAACGTCTTACATTACATGGTTCTTCCTGACACGAGATCACTTCGAGGATGGAGGGTTTCTGAAAAATGTTTTTCCAAAAGTCGAGGACGGTCCACATAATTGCCAGAAATAACAAACAATTTTGTGCCCCTAGGTATTCTCTACCTACCCACATGTGTCGGTTTCTATAGATAGATTGATCTATTGTATATTCGTATATTTATACCTGTTTGGGGAATAAAAAAGTCTTTCAGAGAGATGACTGAGTGGTTGATAGCTATCTTGCTCAACAAGATCCCTTCGGATCAGACCATGATGAGCTCCCTCGACGAGTAAGAGAAGGATATCTCCTTATGATAAAGGCTTGGTTTGAAAGCGAGTGCAAACTCTAAGGTTTTGCAAAATGAAGGTACCGATCCAGTGTAATGTACGGGCGCAAAAGAACCATAGGTGCTTGTCGCAAGTCACCCGAAACTCAAACGGATATAGCAGAAGGTCCAACTATATAACTTTTTCTTTTTCATTACTTCCATGGCCGTGCCACGAGGCATTCCCTAACATATATAACATATTGTTTAGGTGAAAGAATTCCCTAACAAACATTGATTAGGTAGAAGAATTCCGCAACGTGCATACATATTGGTTAGGTGGAGGCATTCTCTAACAGACATAACATATTGGTTGGGTGAAGGAATTCCCTTACATACATATTGGTTAGGTGGAGGAATTCCCTTACATACATATTGGTTAGGTGGAGGATTCCCTTACATACATATTGGTTAGGTGGAGGATTCCCTTACATACATATTGGTTAGGTGGAGGATTCCCTAACATGCATAACATGACATATTTGATTGATATTGAACGATGAGATATCGACATGTCCTTAATTTCGTCAAAGCGACTGATGTTAAAAAAATCCTTAATTTAGTTAAGGTATATAGAATGGTTGTGGGAACTCATTGGGTATAGCATTCCATGCATCCCTAGGTTCCACGACATTTGCACAATACAACACACTATTGAATAGAGATTATTCCACCGGGCACATGGTTTTCTCAAACAGTCCTTTTCAGGAACCGAGCCACAATGGTAGATTGAGGAGCATGACATGATTGAAGTCCATGGTTTGAAGTTCAAAAGTTGTTTATCATTTGTCCTCATTGTGATGAGAAATTTGTAACTCTATTTCACTTGTTTTGATGTTTTGGGGAAAATATAAACTATTATTTCATGGTGATGTAAATATAAATATGCTTCCGTTTTTTGTCCAATCTTTGGGAAAGATTGTTTAAAATTCATGGAATGAATGTCTCATTTCATTACTATGAGATATTATGGTGTTTAGCTCAATTGTAGATACGGAAAATGTTTGAAAAAGTACGCATAAAAATCCAGGTCGTGACTCAATTAGCAGCAATATTTGCAATCAAGAAACAGTTCCATCTAACCAAATATAGATTTAGGGTTCAAGATGTCTAATTCCCCAATTTAAAGGCAAATTCACTAGATCTAATAAGATACGTAAATGCAATTCCAACTTTAACCCCTTGCCACATAAACTTGTAAAAACTACAACTCAAGGGTTTTTCACGACATTGATGAAACTAAAAGCTTCCATGGTGCATGCAATCAAAATATGTGGTTTTGACTAAGATGCATACAAGACTAGAATTATTGCAAGATCTGCCTTGGACAATGTTTGCAAGTTTTACCAGTTAATTTTGCCAACAAAGCAAATAGGTTGAGGGCATAAGCATACCGATTCAGATAGTTAACGTTTATAGATTAGGAAGCAGATCACCTTCGCATGACAATCAGTAATCGACACTAGAAGAAGAGCAATGAAATTCAATTGATGTCTTGAAAGAGGCATCAATACAAACAACCTCGGGTGCCAGATCCAATCGGAGCCTAATTCTTCCATTAAAAATGCTTAACATAAATTTTTACAGTCTTGCCTATCAAGAGATTTAACAAGTCCATTCTCAGATGACACGTGTAGGAAATGGAGGCTAAAAGATGTAACAATAAGCAAATAACTAGACCCAGAATCAAATTGATATGTTGATAAAGGCTTTGGAATACAATCGAATCACAAAATCAAACCAATGTATATATACCACAGCACCCTGCGTCAAAAATGTATCAAAGCGAATAGATTTTTCCCCCGTGAATAAAGACCATACACCAACCCCACAACCTCATTCAATCACAAGCAACTTTAACATCAAGAGATTCAGGATATTCTAGAGTCATTCATGCTAATATTAATAACAACAATCCGAAAGAACAAAATCGGGAAACTATAAAAAGTGGCCCGAATTCCACGGTAAACGCATTCTGAGAAACAAAACGCCCTTAACGAACCGATTAGTGCCCAAACAGCGAAATTAAAACATTCAAGAGACAGATCTGAACAAAAAAACATCAGACTACAAACTATATTCATTTATAGACACGGTGGTTCACATATATGAATGTACGCATATGGACCGAGAGGGAGAAATAGGAAAGGGATAAATTTGACCATCGCCATCTTTGTCGAAAAGGCTGAAAGCCTCCTTGAATTCGGAGATCTGTTCATCGGCAAGCTGATCGGCCATTTCCTTGGCTTCCGATGAAGGGTGAAAAATCGAAAGAAAATTGCGAAGGGAGAAAAAACGTTTGAGAAATGCTGTGAGCTACTGGTTTCAGACCGATGCACAAGGAAACGAGGATCCTGTCTATAGTAAGTGGACCTGGTCAAATGCATTTTTTTTTTTTTTGGAATTCATAAATTTTTAAAGACAACTCATTACCAAAAAATATTCTTATAAAAAATCTAAATACAACCCACATAAATATCAATTAACCAAAAATACCCTTAATGTTAAAGCATATTGTAATTACCATTTTTGCCCTCAACATTAAAGCATTTTTTCCTCTGTTTCTCTCCATGTACAGAAATTACCACCAGTGTCGAATGACAGCTACCACAACCGAGCAACCACACCACCACGCCATACTCCATCTCTTCTCCTCTACGTCTCTCTCGCTCTTGGACATTCCATAGAATGGGGTAAATTTTGTTTTGAATTGAATTGTTTTATTGTTTATTCGAAAAATGGTTTGTGTGTGTTTAAAAATAAATCAATAATGTCGTAATTTACGAGAAAAATTGTTAGTAATACGAATTGAAAATAGTGAACGTTGATTTCTATTTAAACCAAAATAATCTGAGTTTTGTTGACTTTGGATATTTAGTGCCGACGGTGACTGGATTATTCAGAAAGTATATGTCCAAATGTGCCCCAGCTGTTTGGAAATGTACGTCCGAATTGAATAGTTTTAATCGAAATTGAATATCCCAAGTCATTAGGTTCATAACGTCCATGGATTTAACTTAGGTTAGTGGAATCCAAAATGTAATACCCGTCTTAGAAAAATTCGATGTTATGTATTGATTAATAAGATTATGTATGTTTTAAACGTAATTTATTTCAGTTTAATACTTTAAAGAAATTAAATGAGGAAACTATATTAGATGTCTTGGGTATGGATATTTGAGTAAGTCCTGGGAGAAAATTATGTGTTAAATGGAGTTATAATCTAATAACAACCTTAGATATAAAATTGGAGGAGTTTGGATTGAATTTAGACCAAATATTTACTGATATGTGTCCAGTTGGTGAATAACGCATATCGACATGTATAGTATTTATCACACTCTGGAAATTTTAAAATAAAATTTGGGGAGTTATGTAATTTATTCTATAATTTAATTCAAATCTATTTGACTTTTGAGGATTTAATTGGAAATTAATTCTCAATTTATGAATTTTATAAATTTTATTAGAATTTATTCCCCTCTCCCCTTATTTCAAAATAGGAACAGCCCATTCTCCCCCTTTTTCATTATATCGAAATGGGCAGTATGCCCATTTCCCCCGTTAGCCAATATATCGAAATAGAATTGCCCCCTTTGGTTCATGTATTTTGATATGGCATACCCATCTATCCGAATTCTTCCCCTTTGTATTTTGATATACACCCCTTGGTGTATATCGAAATACAGTAGTTCGATTGGTTATCCCTATTGCATATCGATATAGCGTATCCTTTGCTCGAATTCTCTTCATGCATATTTCGATATGCATCTCATATTTCGATAAGAGTATTTCATGCATTTCGATATGCATTCCTGCATATCGATATGCATCCTTCGTTGGATCCTTTTAGTGAGGTTTGTATATCGAAATGCAAGGTAGTTCATTTCGATATACGTTGAGTCTGGGGTTAGGTAGATGTGAGTGTATTTCGATATATGCATTAGGCATATATCGAAATACGTGGTTTGGCAGAAAGTTTGGGATTATAAATTAAGGGCATTTTAGTCAATTCCTTTGACTCATATGCATATGTGTATGACTGTGAGGGAGCCCTAACTCATTTGTGGCCTCCCTCCTCTCTCTTTCATTCCTGTAGGTCTCCCTCTCCCTATCTCTCTCGAATCTCTCTCTCTCTCTCTCTCCCTTCTCTTCTCTCACTCGTTTCTCTCTCTCCCTAGGGCTTTTGAAGATTTGCCTTTCACCAACATTGATGAGCATCACAAGGGCTATGCGGTGACGGTCTCGGATCATTGATGCACGGAGAATCCCTCACCTAGAGATTTTGAGATTTGCAGTTCTTGTAGGTAACTTCTCTATTCTCTCTTGTGTGTGCTTGTGTGTGTGTATTTTCCCTTACGTTAACCCTCCCTTAGATTTCCCTAAAAAACTAGTGATTTGTAGTTTGTATGAGTTTGGGTTGGTGTTGAAAGAGTGAGTAGTTTTGAGTTCGTATGAGTTTTAGGAGATTGTATTTCTTGGCCTTCACATTTATGAAGGCCAAGTGTTCGATGGGATGTCAAAGTTAGTTTTAATGGTTGGGTTGAGTTTTGGGGTCTTAGGAAGTGTTAATGGACTTGTAGAGTCCTAGGGTGACCTTGGAATCCAATGGTCACCATGTATTCGACAAAATGCCCTTAGGGGTTAGAGGTTTGATTTGGGGAACCTAATGAGTGGTCTTGAGGATAATTGGGATTCTATGTGACTTCGGTACTACTTAGGTTGTGTGTTCGACATGTTCCTTGGTTGGACCTTGAAGTGAGATTGGGATTTTTGCATGGCTTGCCTAGTGTGTTGATGGGAAGTAAGGTCCCTTGACTGGTTAGAATCTTTCCCCGTACTTTGGGTGTCTAGACTTGGCTCGAGGGTCTAGAAGTGAAATCGCGATAAGTGGAAATAGTTCCCGAATGTGGTGGCAATTGATTTGGCCTCCTTTGATATCGTCAAGGTGGTAGGCATTGAAAGAATTATTGGTCTCCCTTGAATTCATCAAGGTCGAGTTGTGATTCGATTGTTTTATCAAAATTGATTCTCAACATACATAATGAACGACAAATATTGAAGATGTGTCCTACGAGGACTACTCGAGCACAAATCTTGAATCCATAACCTATGAATCACCAATGAAATGAAGTTGAATAGAAGTGAAATCATAGGGACTATACGTGGCCCTCCCAAATAGTTGGGAAATGCCAGAATAATTCATATCGAGAAATTCATTCCCTGGATGGTCATCCCATCCACGACATTGTGCAATGGGGTTTCCACTAGGCCCTCACGACGGGTCGAGGAATATGAGAAATTATAATGTATTGGTCCCTTAAATTTGTAAATCTAAAACCACTTGAGTAACTTCTATAAATGCAATATGATTACTCTTTTGTTTTGTCAAGGTTGAGCAAATTAGAAAACTTACCCCAATCATTCAAATATCTCGAAATAGTGTGTGAACTTAACCTATAACAGTGCCTATGGTTGGAAGAGGATTTGGAGTGAGTTGGGAGGTTGGTCTTGGTGTGTTGATTTTTTAGGCCCTTATTGTGGGCCTTGGTAGTCGTCTTACCCTAGTAGAATAGGTTTGGGCTCGTGCTTAGGTTGTAGTTACATTTATTAGAGTTGGAGATTGTGCCTTTGTGTCCTTTGTAGTTTGGAAGGATTAGAGCCTATTTTCGGTTAGTGAGGCACTTGTATCCATTGCACGCCGAGGATGCATTTGCATGTTTGGGTCTCATTCTCCTTTTCTGTCTTTTCCTTTCTTGTATGTGGACACTTGGGCACACACTCACCTTTTGCATGCTTGATAGTAGTTAGAGGTTTCCTGCTGAGCGCATAGATAGCTTAGATCCTGCTTCCTTTCCCCTCCCAAGTTTGCGTTGCAGGTTTAGGAGGGCTTTGTCGATTGGAGTTCCCGGAGTAGCTACTGGACTTCCTTTGGAAGTTGTTCTTCCCTTGCCCTTTAGTTCTGTTTCTATTTCAGATGTTGTACCTTTGTTTTGCCTCTCTTGTAGATGTTGTAGTTGGTAGTTGTACTTTTGTTCTTCTTCTCTCTTATACTCTTTTGTATCAGTGTATCATCTTAGTAGATTCTTTTACTTGCTAGATGCCCCTTGGAATTGATAATTTGGTTATTGAGTTTCTCTCCTATCCTTATTATCCATTTTATACTAATTTCAAAAAATGGTTTCAAATTTTTGGGGTGTTACAATTAGTATCGGAGCTTCCGGTTCGAATACCTTGGAATTGTGTAGAGACACTTAGTATTTGGGGGTTCTTCATGCGTATTCCATGAACCATCTATTGCTTGCACATGTCGTGCACTTCCTTGTATCCTGTTCAAGTATTGTTCTCCTTCCATGGATGTTGACTCCTTCCGGTCCTTTGAAAGTTGAGTATTGTTCTCTGGTGGCAATTTGGTCGCCTTACCGTGCTTGTACATCTTCTTGCCTTCGTTCCTTGCATGTTGATGCATCTCCCGTTGTTCTTGTCTACCGTTAGGCTCCTCTATGTCGATAGAGTTGAGTTGTAGTTTGTAGTGAAATAGAAGTCCTTGAAGGTAGTCAGAATTCTTGTGTGGTTGTTCCTTGCCCTTGTATTTGGGAGGTGAAACCTTGTCCTGGATGGCATAAGGTGTTAGGTTTCTTGTGGTTTTATTCATAATTTGGTGTATGGTATCCTTCTTGAAACCTTTCTAATCTCGAAGGTTTGGTTGTCTTTCCTTTTTTAGGTGTAAATTAGTATTGTGGTTGAAAAAAATTAGACGTCGCAATTCATTTGAGTTTAAGTTGTCCCTTTGTCCTTGTGGAAACTCTTGGTGTGTTGCCAATACTTCATAGCATATTTCCTAAGGGTTATGACCCATTTGAGGATAATCAGTCGTAAGATCGATTTAGTTGGATAGCCTTGGGTCTAAGTTGGTGTTTTGAGGTTGTTATGTGTTACTTAATGGGTCAAGTTGCGATTTGGGATGCATTTACTCCTTGTTGAATGTTTCTTCTTGTGGTAGAAGTGGTCAAGTCGACCATTTAGAGTTCTATATTGATGACCGTTCATTGGCCCTAGACTTGTTGTGTGTTCGATCGCATAGTCGATTAATGAACTTGCGTGTGTGTGCCTTGATCGTCTTCGTAATTCTCCTCGCTAGGTGATCTAGTCGAGGCTGACCCTTGGCTCATTGGGATCCATAAGATCTTCGATACCTTCTAAATGATTAGTGATGCCATTGGAGAACCCTTTTCTACATACCGACTTTTGGAGGAACCGTTGTTTTCCAAATTCTTTTCCGTGCGAAGTTAAAAAAGTCGTTCGAGTAGTTAGTCTTGGGTGACACGATTGTCTCCCAATCTATTTCCAAACTTTAAATTCTGCTTCGTCTTGTATCCGATTTGGCCAGCTCAGAAGATTATAAGTGTAGAAGGTCGAACTTTATCTGTTTCTTTTAATCGACCATTTGTTGAGAGGTAGTAGAAGCGATTCTCTTGTTGACATTCATTGGCATCGAGTTGAAGTCCTCCTTGTGCTTGTTGCTTGTTGTACCTTACCCATGAACCGTCGAATAATTTGTTGACTCATTGATAGTATTTTATTGGGTTGCACCTTGTTTGATACTCATCGAAGAACTTCTTAAGTTCTTTGTAGTGACCCATTTGAGTCATGTTTAAAGTTGTGAATCATCCATGTGGTGTGTTGCTCCATTTTAATCTCAGTTGAGTAACTTGTGGTGGTATCATGATCTCCCTTTTGCTTGATATTGACCTTGACTGATATAATCTTCGTTGGAAATGTTCTTTTCTTCTTCTTCTTGATTAGCCACGTCTTGCAATCGTGTTTGAGACATGAGTGGTGTATCCATTTATGGTTATTGAGTTCCGTTTGAAACTTGTCACCATCCCTATTGGATTTCATTTGGTTTGTTCTATGGGACATGGTGGTTCCCTTGGGATGTGTTGTTTGGTCCCAAGATTTTATTGTGGATGGCCTTGTTTCCTTTTGGTTGGTGTTGGCTTAAATTAGCGTGGCCATGGTAGGAAGTCTTTCCCCCTTCTTTTGTGGGTTGTCATTTGTAGTTGTATCCTTAGCACAAACGGTGCATCCCTCAGATGTGGTTGAATTCTATCAAGCTTAGTAATTTTAATGGCCATTATTGTCTCATTCATCGCATACTCGTATGCCAAATGTTTCATCGGTCATCGACAAGAAGATTTTAAGTGATAAGCGTACGTATTCGATTAGCTGTGGGGAATTTGGGTGCGAATGCATATTGTTATTTAAACTTGAAGTGAGTATGATATTATACCATATTGTTTGGGCTAGCACCTTTACCTTTTGTATGTGAGAGTATGTCCTTGACTACGTGATATATGTTTGACGTGCATGAATTGGTCTGAGAAGAGCTACCGACCAGGGCATCTCAAAACAATTCACCAATGTCATACGGTTATCGCAATAGGACGTGTGTGTGGTGTTGTGCACTTGTTATGTGTGTTGGTGTGACGTGATGCACTCTTGCTTGGTTGGTTGTGAGCTCATATTAGAAGGTGGTGTATCGGCGTATCCTTGGTGTATCATCATATCCTTGGTGTATTGACGTATCCTTGGCATATCGACGTATCCTTGGCGTATCGACGTACCCGTAGAATGTTTGTTGGCAAGTAAATCATAAAACATACCCATACAATAATTTTATTCTATATATTGGTAAACTATTCATGGGGTGTTAGTGCGTAAGCGTATTTGTCACACTCCGGAAAAATTAAATATTTTTCCATTCGTTTAAAAAAACGATAATAATTAATTAAATCTTTTTCGGGATTTAATTTTATTATCATTCGGTTTCCCGCGGCTCATATTTTATTGTGTCGATCCTGTCTGAGTGAGGGAAGTCTTGGTTTGTGAGGTTTTGTATTTTGGGTGCGGGCAAGTTATTGTGGTGGAATTCGGGTTGCATCTCGGTTGTCGGGGATTGTTCGAAAGTGTTGTGGGTCATTTAAATTCATTTAAATGAATTTAGTTTAATTATTTAAACAAAGATAAAAAAAGAGGATGCATACAGGAGCATACGGGGACTCCCTTTCTCCCTTCTCCTTCCCCTACATCCCCTTCCCCCCTTACCCAAATCCTAGCCGCCACCCTCCATCTCCTCCACCTCCCGAGCTCCCTCCCTCCTCTCTCTCCCTCCGCCAGCCTCTCCTCCCTCCGGTGCCGACCTCCTCCCTCTCCCTCACCCGAACTCTCTTCTCCTCCCTCCCTCTCTGTCTGCGCAACCCCTCCCCCTCTCCATTCCCGTGCAGCCCCTCCCCTCTCTCCCTATCCCGAGCTCCCTCTCCCCCCTCTTACCCACGACTCTTTCTCCCTCTGTCTCCTACTCTCTCCCGCACCCCACCTTCTCCCCCCCCCCTCGCGCATGCAGTAGTGCGTGACGCGGTGTGGTGGTGTTGTGTGTGCGGTGGCTGCAGTGATGGTGGTGGTGGTGATGACTAGTGGGCTGTGGTGGCGGAGTGGTGGCATCGGGTGAAGGTTTGACGGTTGCGCGAGGTGAGTGTTGTGGCGCAGCGGAACAATGTTCGGCGATTGATGGGCGGCGAGGTGCAGCGAAGGATGGGCGAGCGGTGTCGCACGACGATTGAGGCTTCGCGTTAGTGGGTAAGCTTCTGTCCTTCTCGTTTCAGTGTTCCGAACTATTTATCATCGATTGTAACTGGTTATTGGGTTCTCTAGGTGCCGGCCTTAGTGAGCGACGATAATCAGCGGCACGTGACAGTCAAGGCTTCGACCACCGCTAATGGTCTCGTCGGCAGATATATCTCGTCCCCTTTTTAATTGTCGTTGAACTGAAATTGGTGGTTTATTGTCAGTGGGAGGCATAAGGATGATATACTGTTGTTGTTGTTGTTACTTCCTGTTAGTGCGGATCATTTATATCAGGCAGGTTGTTGCCGAATTTTCTAGCGACCTTTTCCAACGAGCTTTTCTGGCGAAATTCACTGAGGTAGAGTTTTTCTATCCCTCTCGTGTATAATATCGGTATTCTTCTCGCGTTGTGAGTTAATTAGTCGATTTTCAAGTATTCACAGAATTTACATTCACGAGTTGTCGTTTGCATCGTTTGGTATTGTATACACTTGGTCTAGGGTCCCTACAAACTGCCTAGGCCGTTGGTTGTTCGATTCTTTACTCGATTGCGAAAATCCCCAAATTTTATGAAAATGCATTGTCGTCGATTTGTAAACTTTAATTTGGGGAAAAGTACTTGTTTTGGACACCCTTGAGTGGCTTGTGGGTCAAGTGGTATTTTGACATGTTTTTGGAACGAATCGAACAAAAAGGATCAATTTGCGAACGATTGGAATATTTTGGAAAACGAACGGAACATTTTGGAAACAAACGGAACTTACGTCATGGAATACCTTGGAATGAATGTACAATAGTTAATGAATAAATGTGGACATGATGTGGCTTGGCCTTTATACTCTAAAAGAGGAATGGATACTGATGAGTGGCTATTGATTCAGGTTGCTTACCTTGTATCATTATTTAGAGTGGCACATGACATTGCACAATGGAGGTTTGACTGGACCTTCCCGGTGATTCGGGGAAAACAGGAACTACACGATAAGAGGTTGACGAGCCCTGATGCGGAACTAGCCAATACTCGATGGTTGTTGATTGATATTTGTCTTGCTCCTACTAGAAGGCACGAAAGTGGAATACAAGTAAGACTTGGAATACAATGGGAACTGGAACACGTTCACATTGTTGATACCCAAATTTTGGCTCACCCCCTACAAATTCAGAACTCAGTAAAACCGTCTTTTTCAGTATCCGAATGCATCTCCGGAATGTTCAGAATCTCCGCGAACAGCACCGACGATACCCAAGAAATACCGTAACAGTGAACGAGCAGCGATGAAGTGTTGAGGAACATTTACCAGTCTCAGAATTTAAAATCGATTCACCAATCCACAAATTTCCCAACGGACGGCACTAAAACCGCATCCGAAATAGGCAAAACGTCCGAAAACGAGAAAAATTCTGCGTCCACAGTCAGAATTTTATCGTCAGACGGAATATTGGCGGTATAGCAATTATCGTGAAGCAGGTATAAAAATTAAATCCGTCCGATTCAGATCCGGGATTTAATTAAGGATGAACGTCAATCCGATCGGTTTTTTGCGCAGCTGACCGACAGCCCGAAAATCAGTGAACGGATTTTGTACGGACCTTATCTTCAAAATTTGGCATTCCTAGTGGAACAGATTTTTCAGAAGCCGAGCAGTCCAGAAGGTGCACCTACCGTTTCTCACTTTATTTTTGGCATCGGCACCCGATCGCTGAGAATCCCCGGGATCGAACAGAATCTCCCACGAGCATCCGAATTTCCGTTTCTGAATGGAAAGTCGAAGACGTTCTAATTATGAAGAGGACAGTATGAAAACTAAATCCGTCCGATCCATATTCGGGATTTAAGTTAAGGCAGACGACAATCCGTTCGGTTCTTCGTGCAGCTGACTGACAGCCTCGGAAATCAGTGAACGAATTTTGCACGGACGGCCAAGCGTAAACGAGGGTTTCGGACCAAGATCAGAACTCTGGGATATTTTTGCAATTTTAAATGTATTTTTATTTAATTTTTATTCAATTTTCCGAAAAATCTCAGCCCCAACCGACCTAGGAAGGTTCCCAAAATATCAAGACCACCTCATGGGACACGTGTCATCTCGCGAGGCCAA